>JAPMOB010220581.1:0-26199 GCA_029875015.1 Lepomis gibbosus | reverse complement strand
GTGTGTGTGTGTGTGTGTGTGTGGTGATGAGGCATGTGGAACTGCACAGAGTTTGGCTGTCAGTGAATCTCCCACAGGATAATTTGTAACAGCAACACGGCATCCACCCTAGATGGAGCCCCTGTGGCACACACACACACACACACATATATGTACCAGCATCTGAAAAGCAGCCATCGAATGAATTCTTCACCTCAGGCTCTCTCAACACTGTTTTTATAGATATATATATATATATTTGGAGGTGAAGTGCATTGAAGAAAAGACAACTACACTGACATTAAAGCTGCACACAATTTTTTTTTCTTTTAACATGTCCATTGTATTTATAATTACTTGATTTGTCATTAAAATATCAGACAATAGTAAAACACTAAATCACAAATTATCCGGGGGCCAATGTGACATCTTTAAATAGCTTGTTTTGTCCAACCATCAGTTTATATGAGCCAGGTCTCATCCCAGGACGCCAAATATTGACACTTTGGGAAAGCCTGACAGCGTCGACGCCCTGGGAATGTAACCCATTCACTGTCACATAATGTGCTTATTTCAACACAAATTAAGATGTTTTCCTAAACCTGACCAAACTGCATATATACCACATATTAACAAGGTGTTTCATAAGGATGCTAAAGGGTAACTTGTGCGTCAAACAATATATATCTATATTTTTATTTGACACCCTGAGATGAGAACACGTTGTCTGTAGTCAAAGATATTTAATTTACAATGCCAAAAGCAAATATTCATTATTTTGCTAAAATATTTAGTAACATGTTATTCTTTTAAAATCTCTGAAACAATATTTAGATAGAAAAAAACTACTGAAGTACCTTTGTGACTTGCAGCTATTTAAGTGCAAAAAAATAAACAAGTGTAAAAACAATTGGTGGTTTTATGGGGGAGTTAAGTGCTAATACAAAAACTTTACGCTAAGCTAAGCTAAGCTAAGCTGCAGGCTGTAGCTTCATATTTAGCATACAGACATGAGAATAGTATCTATGTTCTCATCTTACTCTCAGGAAGACAGTGACTAATCAAACTGTCCAAGTATTCCTTTAACATGTTGACCCACACTTTAACAATTTAATTATTTAGTTAGTATTTTTCAGTCTGTTTATCTGTGGCAGTGGTCAGTGAGGAACATCTATCATGTCATTATGGACCAACTATATTACAGTGTAAACTAATAGTCCCGTATCAGGCTCCAAATATTTTTGTGAAACACTTTTCCCCGGACAGCAGTGACCTGTTTTGTGAATGGAATTCCTTGAGACCTCCAGACAAAAACATGAGTCAGTTGAGGTCTTTTTATTTGCTGCGCTGTCAGGCCGACCGGATCTTGTCTCGAATCAGCACTTTTATTTTGCCATTTTATCCACTATAAAAAAATAAATAAATAAATAAAAAAACACATTTCCATCTCACACATTCTGAGCTACCTGCCTGTATCAGCACACAACTATCTGTGAAAACTTCTTAACTATAATGATATAATGCGAGTCATTTAAGGTCTATTTCCCATTTCCTCAACATGTGTGGATGACAAACCTATTAGGATTGCAGAGCTACAGGTTTTGCTCATGTTTCCCATCCACCACCCCCTCCACCTGACTGTTTATCTATGTATGCTCATATTGACTATAGATCATGTGTGAGACTTCAAATCCCATGTGTCTGCCAGCCCTTATTTTGTTCTTCACCACTACTAGAAACTTCAATCCTATGGCACTGGCATTTACATTCCTACAGTCGGCTATAGAGTTGATGCTGTAAACCAATACTTATCAGGACAGATCATTAATTAAAAGTATTAAATACTAAAATGTGGCATTATCCTTTAACATGAAATCTAGGCTTGCAGATATGATGCAGAAACTGGAACCTACATTAACTTGGTCTCTTTTTGCGAGTTAGATAAGAAGATTGATACCACTGTCATATCACCCATCAGTAGCCGCTCAGCTTAGCATGGCATGGCATAAAGACTGGAAACAGCTACTCTAGTTCTATCTGAAGGTAACAAAATACAACTAACACCTAACAAAAACTCAACAATTAAATTCACATGTCGTGTTTGTTAAATCCCAACACAAACCAGAGAAAAAAGTTGCGGTAGGCTATTACAGTAGTTAAATGTCAGACTTTCTTTGGCTGGGAGCAGTGACTTCCTCGAGTCTTCACTAGTTGTCGGGCAGTGACAAGACTTCAGGAAACAAACGAGATTTAACATGTTAATTAGTGAGCTTTTTGGACAGAGCCAGGCTAGCTGTTTACCCGTTTCCAGTCAATATGCTAAGCTAAGCTAACCATCAGCTTGCTGTAGTTTCATATTTACTGGACAGACACAAGAGTGGTGTCGATCTTCTCATTAAAGCTAGAGAGCAAATAAGCCTATTTCCTAAAAATACTTTTTTAATATCTAAATACAAAAATATATTGTGTATTTATATATAACGTATTTTGAGTTTTGATGGTTCCAAGAATTCTTTTTTTTCCAAAAAGTGGTCACAGTCTTCTTCAACGTCCTTAATCAATCAAACAGCCAGACAGGTTAACACATGGATTAGTGAGCAGAACCTGCCGCTGTCCACAGAGTCGACAGAGTCTCGGCAGCTGCAGAGCGTCACCATCTGACCACCAACTGCCTGCTTCCAGCACAGTGGAAGATTTCCCAGCTGACGGAATAAAGAGAAAGACATAAAGGTTGCTAATTATTTTCTATGATTTACTCTGCTAAGACTGATCTATTTTACACTTTACATTTATTGATCTGAATTTGACTAAAATCTAGTTAACAGGTAAAAACATGCATGTTTGCAGGCGATATCCTGCATGATTTTTCATAAAAACTAAGTTTAGTATGCCATTTAGTATGTTTGTGTGTTTCCAGTGACAGGAAACTGCTTCAAGAGTAAGTTTGGACAATTTGGTCTCCACAGACCACTGGGAGCTGTCAGTTCAGAGTATTTCCCAGCAGCCACTGATTTTCACTCAGACTTACACTTAGTGAATGTGTCAAAGTGAAACATTTATGACAAGTTGTTTGAGACGATATCCAGTTATGGTAAAAATGGATGTAACCTTCACAAAATAAACAAGCTTGCAGTTTAAGTTCAGGCAGGAAGGAAATTACCATTTTAATTTTCTTATCTCTCCAGGTCTCTTGCTCTCAGTTATTATCCTATGAACTCACTAGGTTATGTTTTGTTGTTTTTCTGTCAAGGACATTTAAACATCCTTATTTTCCACATCTGTGCTGTCATTGCCTATCTTCTAATGCACCACCATCAGTGTCAATGTCGTACAGCTCTCCTGGGTGGGATCTCTGAAATGTCTGCAATTTATAGGCTATTATCCTATGAACTGATTTAACTGATAATGTTAATCTTTTAAATAATAAACCAAACATCCATTTTCTTACTTGTGCTGTCTCCCCTGACTGACCTAAATTTGAGAACATGCTCTCACAGTGGACATTAATGCAAAATGCATGAACAGCCCCCCCTGACACACACACATAATTATATGAATACAGAATAACAGCTCAGTGCTACCTCATTAGTGACTGTAAACCCCAGGCTTGCACTGGGGAAATAATTGAACAGTTCAGCACTACAGACAACGCTCACAGCACTTTTTAATACATTTTAACAAATAAGCACCAGGTACAAGTATAGAGGACAGTAGGTTCTACGATAATATCTCATGAAAGTAGCACAGAGGCTCAAGCAAATGCAATAAACACTAGAGATGATCTTTGGTTTAATTTTCTGCTGAATAAAGGCTATCTGATTAATAATAACACTGTTACGGCTAACAGAACTAAGAGTCTACAGCCATGCTAGCAGCTCTGTGAAGCCACACTTATCAGCATGCTACAGTAACATGCTCATAATGACGTAATGCTAACATGCTGAGGTTTAGCAGGTGGCCACTACCTTAGTTTAGAGCATTGGTGAAATTTGAGCCAGACAGCAGCCAGACATTACTGAAGCTAGTGATTTTAAGCAACCCCTTGAATGTGTATGTGTGTTGATTTGGGTGAAGCTATGATAGACAGTCGAGGCCGGCGTCTGTTCCTGTGCTATTGCTTATTGTTCAGATAGGAACAGAAATACATGTAGGTTCCTGGTAAGTGAAATAGCACGCCATGGTTGACTCCGACGAGCACACTATAAAACATCATATAAAAGAAGTTATATAAAGCAAGTTATTTTAGCATTAGAGGCTCTGTAAAATGCTGTGTGTAAAATTACATTCATGCTTTACATTTCTGCACCAAAGTGGTCTACCAACCAATAGAACGACTGATGGACTAGCATTGCCATCCCTAGAGTCATGGTGCTAGCATGGCTAAAAAAGCAGACCATGCATGGGTTTATCCATGTAATTACAGCATAGCATATAGTACAGTACAACACACTTGACTATAGTCACCGTTGATGATCATAACAACATCGGTCCAACTTCTTGGCTTGTTCACCATCATTGGACTGAGTTTATCTTGTCCCTAGAAAGTTCCTGTGACTTATTATGATTTAACTTGGCAGTCACAACTGTGACAGGAAGGGTCAGTAATAACAGAATATTACTGTAGGTACCTGCACCTGATGCTCATTTGTCGAAGTCTGCTCCAAAAACGCTCTGAGCGATGTCAGTGCTGCTGAACTGTGCAATTAGGCCTTTTCCCAGTTGTAAGCCTGGGGGGCTGCTGTTACTAATGAGGTAGCAGTGGGTGTGTCTGCTGTTGCACTGTGCGCATAAAACTATGCATATGTATAGAGGGCCCCGAGGTGTGGCTGCACCACAAGCACTACTCGACTAGTGACTGGTAGTGGTCTAAGGCAGATTCTGATATGCTGGTGAATTTCTTGCATCCCTGAGTTTGATCATACCTTTATGCAGCTCTTTCATGCAGCAAAGGATTCATTAAAATTCAAGGAAGTAGTAATTATGAGGAAGCTAATTACTACGCCGTTTGCATATGAGACCCGTGAAGCGTGTGGCATCCTGATCATTTATGCCATTTTACATACCTTTACATATCATGAATGTAATCCTGCAACACTGATTCTACTGTCATCAGCCTGAGAGGATGGATGTAGAGGCTATAAATAGACACATGATTGCACATCTATTTCTGACCATCCTGTTAAGAGATGAAAAACTTTCAGAAATGTTGCATGCTTTCACTGTGAAGCAGGCCCCTCTCCACCAGGTTCCTTTTGAAAAGTCTCTAAACCTCAATATTTGAATTGACTTCATGTGTAAGGATTTTCACTTCTTGCACCACAGTGTGCTAAAACCATTCAACATGGCAGCATTGACAGACTTTGAACTGTCCATAACCACATGATAGTTCATCATTCTCATTTTCCTCTTAAATTCGAGCATACGACAAAGTAATGTAAAGTGAATTAAGTTTGTATATAGAGGATATTGAAGTTTGTCCACGCGGCTGGTTTCAAGGTTACAAGCATCTAACCCTTCTCTTAAGCTCTGCTCTTGCTACGTCTGTCCAGCTTTCCACCTTGGCACGACACTTTAGTGGGCTTGGTTGAAGATTCTGTCTCTGCATCTAGATGACACATTTTAAAACTATAAAATATTGTCTTAAACATGAAGTTAATGGTGACATACATCAAATTATGCTAAGGGAGTGATGCTAAAGCTACATGTCCCACTCAAAAAGTCAACATCCTTCTTGCATTGCAGGGTAGCTAGATAGATGATCCCCAAGAAGTAATGTTAGAAAATTTGTGTGTGTCGCTTGGTGACAATTGGTGCAATTACATCATTTCTTTATAAGGAGCACAGCACTGATAGTCTTGGAAGGTCAGCAGGAGCCTTTGGTCACAAAGCTACTCCAGCAAGATGAAACTTTGAAGGTCAGCCAGGCAGCAGGATCATTTACAATAGACTGTATGTTTGCAGTTTGAAGCAACAGTGCTGGAATTCATACATCCTCCTCTCTTATCTCTTGCCTTCTAACCAGTCTTCAATCTAACTTTTTTTTTGTTGGTAAAACTGTGGTTCAGTCCTTCCCACTGACATTTAACTCTGCCAATGGTGACTTCTGCCTCAGGATCAGCTAAGCCTGCAAGAAATGTTTGTATAACTAAAACTTCACTTCTCATGTGCATCCACACGGCATCTGTGTAAGTATGTGTGCGAGTGTGTGTGTGTGTGTGTGTGCATGCGTGTCTGCGTCCATCATTTTTCCAGGACCCCGAGGTATGGTGACATTTCTGAAGGCACGTAAAACCTTGCCACTGTCTCACAGCACTGTCTGTTCGGATTACAGCGTCAGTGTGCCGGGTGTCAACAGGGAAAGCTTTCTGAAATCGTGTAAAAATACCCAACATCTGTCACGTCTGATGCACAGAAAATGAAAATTGACAACATGCCTTCAGTGAGTATTAAAAGGGGCTGGTGAGTCCCAGCTTATGTTAAATTGTGCGTGTATTATATGCGCTCTAAATGCAGTAAAACAGCTTGAATAATAATGAAGTGATGATCCAGAATTTGACAGTTTTATGACATGTTTTCTTGGTTCTTGATTGTAATTTCAGCCTGTGAAGAGCTCTTTTGGAACACGAGATGTAAAGCTTACTTGTTTCACAAAAAGTTAAAGGATCAGTTCACCCAAATTACAAAATAAACACATTATAACTCAACCCTGCTGCCCTGGCACAACCTGTTTTGTTAGACAGTCAGTTTGTGAAATGCAAATCAACATGTTTCAGATATTCTATAAAATCAATTTTCAACTTCTTCTTTTTTTTTTAACAATCTCATTTTAAGATTAAAGTTTGTTTTTGGAATTTCAATAATTATCTTGACAATGTTTCTCTTAAAATGAAAATTGAATATAATTTTTATTACTTCAAATTATATTACCTTTTCTCAAAACAATACCTCACTCTCAACATATTGTGACATTATTCTCACAATATGACTATATTCTTGAAATATGATCTTATTCTGGTAAAAATTTGACTTTCCTCAATGTAACGCACTTATTCTCAAGGGTATTTTTTTCCCTAACATGGGTCTGATGACTTAGTAGAACACAGATTTATTCTTTCACAGTGGTGTCTAATTATGCAGATAGTTTTGTTTTATTTACTGAGGTTTTGAGATATTTGTCTATGGCAGCAGAAACTGGAGGCAGGTTTTTCAAAACCCAGACAAATAAATTCAAACTTGAGCAGTTACAGATCTTAATTATTAATTAAAATTATTAAGTTATCTGCTAGTCTACAGGAACAAGAATAACAGTTTCAGTGTGATCCCACAACATGGTCTGCTCCCACTTTCTCCGCCCTCTGAGAAAACCCTCCACACCTTCAGGCTGAATGACACAAGACGGCATTATGATGACTGCATGGTGCACAAAGGGTGCAGAAGGGGCTCTGCGATGCCACGGCTCATAATGCCCTCATAACCTGCGCTTTCAGTTTCCATTCAAACCAACAGAAGCTCATAGTGCTTGTCAGATCTAGCAGGGTGGCATCACAGTGCGAAAGGCGACAGTCCTGTAACTAATACAGTTTGATAGAGGAGATGGTTTTTCACATTCAATGCCCAACGGAAATGTATTAGCTAATCCCAGCGTAAAATGCTGCTGTTCTATTTGTCAACCCACTGGAGGGTGAAACAGTTCCTCATAGAAACTCAAATCTAAGATGGGTTTGTGCCACACACAAAAAAATCTCAAGATAATAATATCACAAGAAAGGGGGAGTCAGGAGACTTTACCTTACTGTGAAGGATTGAGTTGGTGTACACATATCTGAGCAAGAAGCTAAACATGTTAACAGTGTGAAGCCTAATATGTATTGATGTGTTCATGTCAGCTGTCTCTTTGGCTTTGTCACACGCTCTGATGACTGCCATCCTGCCTAAGAGCCACCTATACAGACCACATAGGGCTTTGACACAACAGTAAACTTAGTGTATAGGAGGATGTAGCAGGAAGAAAAGATAGAAGGATGTCATGCTACGGTTTCAATAAAAATTGTTGTTTGTTTAGAAATGTCTATTAAAACTCATGATCTATTAAAGGCTTTTCTGCAGCTGGATCATCAGCATACACTTGAAAGACTTTTTACTAACTGTATGAAACGTAGCTGTGACACACATTTGCACTCACACCAACCAGGTACAGCTAAAACAATTTAATGTGTGAACTGGCCTCCAGAAAACTGACCAACATTATTAAACAGGAAGGCAGATAATGTTAACTGACAGCTCCAATGAGTTCATCACACATCAGGCGCCCCAGGGCTGATTTAACTCTTCATGGGTGGATTACACACACCAGCATGATACTGTGCCGAAGGGCAAAGCACCTTTGAGAAACCTATAGTGACCGAAAAAGAGAGAGAAAGAGAAATCTCTCAAAGGTCAAAGGGTTCTTAAGGACTTAACATTATTCAACATGTGTTCAGGTCAAGTAAAAGGTCTAAGGAAATGCGAGGGTACATAAACATTTCACTCCTTTAAGATAGGAATGAAACTCATGTTCGGTCTGTATCCGGGGACATACACGGGACAGAATTCAATAGGATACGATATTGTTGAGATTTTAAACATATTGCGATGTATTGGAATTTATTACTTTTTTCCCCACGTTGTGTCCCTAAAGGAAAACTGAAGAAGCAATTGATTTTATTATTTTACTACCGAAAAAGTAAAAGTCTCATGTAAAACTTATATAATAAAAGATCGATACTAGGCGTTTGTGTATCAATATAATATTGCCACGGAAAATATCACTCACACACTCTACGGGAAGTAGAATGTGTCCGACTTGATGGCAGTGTTTTTATACCACACCCCTGCAATCGCTGACAACTCATGTTTGGCTATCAAGTCGGCGAACGTCAGCCGCAGTCATTTCAAACACACCTATTAGCATTCATAAAAGGGCTGTACCAAATGTCAGTACAGTTCAGTCTGGACCCATGTGGTGGACCAGATAACTGACACTGCTATCCATAGAGATGCATCGCTAACTTGGCAAGAAAATATTACT
Source organism: Lepomis gibbosus (assembly GCA_029875015.1). Lineage (NCBI taxonomy): Eukaryota > Metazoa > Chordata > Actinopteri > Centrarchiformes > Centrarchidae > Lepomis > Lepomis gibbosus. The sequence goes on along the minus strand of JAPMOB010220581.1, from coordinate 17,153 downwards.
AAGGCAAAAAAAACAACAACTTAAAGCTGAAGGGAAGCAAAAAACCAACAGATACAACCTGCAGCCTCGCAGAAACCTGCCACCTACTTTCGTGCCTTTTTACATTCTCAGCTTATCTAGTATATCTGCCCAGGCAACCACAGGCTGATCTCAACTCATACAAAGCACTCAAAGGATACACTAAGACAAAGCAGCATCAATTTAACGTTTCCCAGCTAATGCTGGGTGGGCCGACCCTGATACCATGAAATGCCTTCACTGCAGAATAATTTCTGCCTCTCCTCCATTCCTTGACGGCACCCAGTCACTCACTGCTTAGACCACCTAGCAATGCACAGCTCTTTCTCTGATAGAGTCGATGGTTTTCACCGACTTAAACAAGCTTGTTCTTTGTACANAATGATCAATTAACAGATAATGACACTGACCTGAAATGAATGATTTAACCCACACAAACACACACAAAAAAGTAAATGTTAGGAAAGAGAGCTAAGTAAAAAGGAAGGGAAGGAGCCTTTTTCACAGAAAGAAAAGCAAAGAAGTCAGGCCTTGAATATCTTTCAGATAGTCTATTGCAACATGTTGCTGTCTTGTGGGGCTGGGCCGTTGTAGAGCAAACATTTATATCAAATACACAAGCTTATCTTGACTTTGATTTTATTGTATTTGCACTGTTAAAATTACATGGAAATGACAGTAATATTAATAAACAAAAAAACAAAAAATATCAAATTATATAATGTGCAGGAAGAGGCAAAAAAAAACAAATGGGCTTATTTAACGCCTCCACCTATCGATATAATCAAAGTAAAATCCAAACATAAAATGACATTCGGAAAAAAACATTTCACTATATAAAAAGTAATGACAAACTAATATTTTTTGGTCTCTACCAACTCCTGAGGGTAATATCATTTGGCTCTTCAGCTGCTAAATCTTCCACTATGCTCACCAGGTCGTTGCGAACGGTGTGCATCAGTTTTATTTTTGCTGAAAACAGCTGCCTGTTGCTGCTTGAATCGAGGTTGATGTGAGCGGTGAGTGAACAAAGACAGTAAAGCTGCCGCTAGAAAACCAACACAATGAGCTGAAAGACACTAAAACACTTTGTAAAGCTGAGGGAAACTGAAGACTTGGGTGATAAAACTACAAGTGACCCCTTTCACATTGCATATAGTAATTTGATCCTTTGTTAATATAAAAATATTGATAAGAGCAGCAATGTGTTTAAAATTAAAGAAACAGCACAGAAAAGGGCTGAGGATCAAACAAATCAAATGTCACTGTTTGCTGCCCTGAAGTTCTGGTAACATTTGCTCTCCAGCATCATTAAATAAAAGCCTTGTACCATATCGAAGTGTGCACATGCCCTCTCCTCTTTAAATGACTCACTCTATAAACCAGAACGCCGCCACACTTCACTAGGTTTTGTGTTTTCCAGTATGACGGCAGGGTTACAGTGGTGAGCGGTGAAGCGTGACCATATTGCGCCGCTATTACTGTGCTTTGTCTCCTGGCTTTGTACAGTGCAGGAATGTGTATGTGTGTGGCGTGCCAGACAAGGTGAGAGCTCTGACCTCTCTCAATCAGACAGGAGCAATGATCCGGCCAATGCTGACCTAATTTGGTGGGGTATCGCTGATCCGGTCATGTTACCGTCAGAAGCCTGCGCTCCGATTAAATTCCCTGCAGCTGTTCGTCGTGACAGGTGGAGGGAAATCAGTGGAAGTTGGGGAGAGGACGGTGTATCAGGTGATCCAGGTGTGGATTGTAGTTTTTCTGCCTTTTGTTGTTTTTTTCTGTTGCTATGGTACTTTTCACATGTGGTAATGTTTCACCATTCTTAGTATAAAAATAAAAAAAACAATCAGAAAAATACCTTTTTCACAACTATAAGTACATCTGACACTGATTGAGTACAAACAATATCAAGAAAGTATTATTTTCATATAAAATACATGCATAATTTTGGATAAGTTGTTCTTCTTTATTGTTAAAATACCATTTACTATCACTATGCTTATTATATTTGATCATCTATGAAACATTTGCTTAATATACATGTATGTATTGTTTTGTTTATTTTGCCTGATATGTTCAATTTCAAAACAATCACCACCCTAAGCTGTGAGATTTTCCCTACATGTGATGTCAGTGTGATTTATATCCACAACCTTATTACTAGTAGCTTAGTGGTCTAACAAACAGAGTCACAAAGGACCACTGCAATGAGTACAGTATGTACATTATAAAAGTTTGTTTCCGCGTCAGTGATTGCAGAAGATGTCTGGGTTATGTAAAGTCCTATTTTGGCCTGATGTGAAAACAGTGAAATCCAATAGCACTTCAAGGAGTAATTTTAAAACAAAGGAATGGGTGATTAGTCATAACGACTTAACTAAAAGAATTAACATAAGATGTTGTGTTTAGATGGCCTAACAAACATACTCATATTTCACCAAAAACTTAATTGTTGAATCATCTGGTGGTGAAAGATGTTCATGATTTAAAGATTTGCAAGTATGATCTGTTTGGAATATTGTACTTGGAGTTTTTAAACATTGCAACATGCTATTTATAATAGTACCATATTGACAGAAAAAAAACCCCTGAAAAATAAAATTAATGAATGAATTATTTTTCTCATTTTAATGTAAATAAAAGCCTTTCAAAATACGCATATCTATTACAAAATATTTGTTTTTATCATAAAGCAAACAAATGCTAGGATCAGATTTTTAGCACATTTTTTATCTGATTTAACAGATTCATTTTCATCTTCACCTTTGACAACCTTTCCCCCCAAAATATCCACCAAAGGTGAACTTTCCACTTTCTCTTTTCTTATTTTAAGGAGAACTGTGAAAACAGTAGTTTAATGTCTTAACATCAGCATTTAGCTCAAAGCATAGCTGTGCCCAATGTTTAATATGGCTCTCCCTAACTTTATGGAAGTGCAGTACTAAGTTGCTGGAGAAATCTTTTAACAATGACTAAGTGACAACGCTAGCCTCAAACCGTAGCAAACAAAAATCAAGTACTTTTCTAAATGACACGGTTAGCTAACCTTTTTTAAATGATTAATTCATGAAGGTATGTCTCATCAGGTTTGTTGTCACATGATCCTGAGCACTAACCTTCACATCACTGACATACGCAATGTAAAATGCACAATTTAAATTAAATGTATGTAATTGTATGTGCATTAATTGTTATACAATGGTAAGGCTACATTAGGCTAATGTACAGTAATGTCATGCAGAGACTCTTTGGGCCCCTCATGAATATGAAAGAAGATTAACTGTATCTATTGTGGTATTGATTGACCTTTTTAAAAGACTGGTCAAAGTAATCCATCTGGACCTGAAGCCACACTGAATGAAATCAGGATATTTGTGTGACAGAGAACTCTTGAATCTGATTATTAGCAGCTATAACAATCACCCAGTCAAGAACGTGTCCAGGTTATCCATTTAAAATGCAAAAAAAACAACAAAAACAAACAGAATAGAATAATTAACCACATAATCTTTAAATAAAAAAATAAACCAAATCCCTTCTTAATTACACATTTCTTTTTCAACTAAAGAGGTCCTCTCGTTCTTTACTTCTCCCTCTGGATTAAGGTCATTGATTCACCAAGTACACTTCGAGGTCAAAAATTGGCTGTTTGCCCAATCAATGGCCACTTTTATTGCTGTCTATCTACCAATCAATGGGCCTACCTGCTTTTATATTCCCACAGCTCCCTCTCAAAATGTAACCCAGCGTATATCCTCAATGCGCCGTTGCATCCTCACCAGCAGCAAAAACTCACAACGGAGCCTAAATTGGCCAGGATCTCGTGAATAGAAATCAATACTTTGAGACTGAGAGAGAGAGAGAAGCCATGATGCATGCTGCAGGCGAAGGTGAATGTGAATGTAATCATCCTCTTCCAGCGAGACGATCGTAATGTCATCGTTGTTGTGGTCGTATTGTTGGTGGAAAACTGTGACCTTTCGTATTTTAAAGAAGTCTGACGTATTAACTTGGCCATTTGGGGCCCTCTTAGGCATGCTCCATTACTTTTACCAGCTAGTTACTAACTTCCACTGTCTGTTGTTTGGTATGGGCAGGAAGTGTACAGGGGGGGTGCTGGAGACAACAGTGATGAGCAGTGTTGGAGAGTATCTAGTAATTAACATGTAATTTAATTACACAATAAATATAATCTGTTACAGTTACTGGGGGAAATGTGTAATCATGAAAATATTGGGGTTAAATCTGAATACTTTCTGTAAAAAGCTACACTGTATGTTGAATAATATTAATTTTGTTGCTTGCATGTTTTTCACACGCACAATATCTTCCTTTGCCATTTTCAGCCACAGCAATTCAGTGAAATTTGATGCTGTTCTGATGCTTTTGATTGGTTCTCATGTTTGAATTTGCAGCGCTACTCGTCTGCCAGTTAAACTGCCTCTCAAGCTATCTTTTAAAATGGATAATGGTTAAAAACATTCATCAGAAATATAGATAAGTAATCAAAAAGTAATGAAATGTAATAAAATACATTACTTTGATAAAGTAATTGAAATAGTTACACTACTATTACATTTTAAATAGGGTAACTTGTAATCGGAAACCTGTTACATTTCCAAAGTAACCTGTAAGTGAATCAAAAGCATAAGCCCAAACAATGAGCTAAAGATGCTAAAAAGTTCTGTAGAGCTGAAGGGAACTGCAGAGTTGCTGATTCATTTCTACAATTGACAACTTGATCCAACTTGATCCAACTGTTAATATAAAAACATTGAGTAGCCAGTTTAAATAAGGTTTGCAGCCTGCTGTTTTTGACAGAATCACAATATGAAAGTTTAAAGCATTTTAGTTATTTTACAGGATATCATGTGTTTTGTTTGGAATAACTAACATCAGTAACGGCAGCCAGAACCAGCCACAAACTCAATCAATTTGATTTGATAATTGATCTTTGATGAAGCAAAAAACATTACAACAAAAACCTCTTTACAAGCAACAATAGAGTCAAAAACAAAAAAAAAAGAGGATAATCTTGTGGATTACCACACAGTAAGAGGCAGTGACAGATAGCACCAAGCCCACCACCCACACCGTGAGTGCACGGTGGGGCAGTGGGGCCAGATGAAGGAGGTAAATAGGTTTTGACAGCACATTACAAAGCCTCCCGGCTGGGCGGCAGCATCGTGTTTTAAGGGATGGTGAAGGACACACACAGAGAGACAGACAAACACATTTCTATTCAGGGTCTCTATAATCCAGATACAATGAGTGTAAGCAGGTACAGGTGCAGCGTGCTGCCTAGCTCGGGGCACTTCATTATGTTTGTTTTCTACCTTGTAGCCCTGCTATTGTTATTTAAAAATGCTACATATAGTACGCTTTTGTGGAAAGAAAAACATCATTATCTTTTAAAGGAAAAATTTGACATGTTGGGAAAATATGCTCTTTTGTTTTCTTGCCCAGATTTATGCTGCATTCAAGTGCTCCTCCTCACATGGGCCCATTTGATGGGAAGTCGTTCTTCTGACTTTGGTATATGTATATGAGCTTTACGTTGTGAAAACAACATGGATGTTTTTGTAAAGTCTCTCTGTAACTTATGTATGTGATGTTGCTATCCAGCTGAAACAATTTGAAGCTTTATATTAGTGATTTTGTGATATTAGTGAGTTAATGCTAATAAATACCACGGGCACTCTACGTGGACAGCAACCTAATACCATATTACAAACTAAATGAGCAAAATAAGATTATGTAATATGTGAATTAATAGAAAGCCGGTCCACCACGTTTTTGCATAATATGATGTCTTCCAACTCAGCAAGTCATGTACCAAAATGTTCACAGCCCTTTCGTGTTGTTCCGACTTCATTCACTTCACTTCCGATTGTTTCAAATACCAGATGATTGTAGGTTTAATTAAGAACTGTTTGTATGCTTAATATGAAGCTAGAGCTGAAAGGCGATAAGCTTAGCAGAAAGACTGGAAGCACGAGGAAACGGTGCCTTCAGTATGCTCACTGACTTTATATCTTGCTTAATTTTTTTTACCTTTGGACAGAGCCAGGGTAGCTGTTTCCAGTTTTTATGCTAGTTAAGCTAACCATCTGCTGTCTCTAGCTTTGTATATACATAGACAAGAGTGGTGAATCATTCTTTTAGTCTATTCGAACTGTTCCCTTAACGTATAGAAAACACAACACATGCTAATCTCTAAGGCTCAAGATACAAATAAAGATACAAAGACGGTCAGCTTTTCCTAATTCAGTAATTAAAATCATCTCTGCTGCCAAAATGTGATTTAACAGACTTTTGTCCTTCTCCGATTCTTTCTGGAGACAATTACTTGATCAAGGTCACACCAATCGCTTCCAATGCTCAGAGCAAATTAAGTCAACCGTCTGGACGTGCAGGCATGTGTGGAATCTATTATCTTGTGCTCTGACTAGCCTTGAATGATTGTGTGTGTAAATACTGCGATGCACTGCTCCTCCATCTTCTATAGAGTCGCTCTGAACCAACCAGGATTCAGCTGCTTCTTTTTTTCCAGGCACTCCTCTCTGCAAAGGTTATAAAAACACTCTAGCCTTTACCTCTGCACACACAATGTCACCCACCATTGCTTATTCATACACTCACACAGACAAGCAAACACACACACACACACACACACAGGCAGCAGAAGATGAGGGTCAAGGACAGTTGGGACCTCAGAGAGACATTGTTGAAGGCTGATGGCCTCTCCAAAACAAGCTCAGAGGCTGGGGTGTAGAGAGAGAGGGACAGAGAGAGAGAGAGAGAGAGAGAGCGCGAGAGAGGGGTGCGTTAAATGAAAGAAAGCTATCAGAAGTAGCAGCTGGATTGGTTGTGACAAGGTACTGATGGGATAGAGAGGCTCCACCAATATAGAAAGCCCTGCCATCAGCAGTCCTGTGCCTTCAGGTAATGGGCAAATAACATGAATTCACTTCCTCGCTGATGCACTCTCTGCCACAGTGTGGCACTTTGATTCCTGTGAGAGTGCTTTCCTTTGTCGCCTTGCAAAGCAACAAGGGTTGTTGGGAGACGCAGATGCATCTGGTCGCGCCATTCCTCCCAGCAGATAAACCTCCGTCATTGTATTGCTTACTGTCGCATGTTTTTGCTGAGCATCCAAAATGGGGGGGGGGTACTTTAATTTCAGGTTGCTTCTGTACCCCCACTACACAAAACAAGCCTTGATATAAAATAGCTCTTATTCATTTCCCCCCGACAGATGGAGGTGAAGCGCCTTTTCCGATTTGCAGCTACCAGCAGAGCTGCACTCAATTACCCAGTGGCATTTTTGTGACCTTGCACAAGATAGTAATGACCTCGCCATCCCACTGAGCTCTTCTCTTTTTTTTCCCAGGGAATGACAAGTCTTCCATCACAGCACAAGCTGATTGATGCCTTAGATGCGTGACCTCACGTTAGACGGGGATGATGGCAAATCCATTCTCAAGTCTCTCTCTTTCAACATGTTTTTTTTTTTGTCTCAAGGGCAACGGATTTCCAGTTTTTTAATTTTATTTTATAGATTTTTCACATCTTGAATCTGTTGAATTTAAAGTAAATTATATTTTTCCAATTAAATATTAACCAAACCACACACACTCAGAGTTTGCTTCCACTCAATCTAAAAAGCCCTCTGGTTGGATAATAAGAAACATGAGGAAGGACTAAAGTGCTGCTTTGCAAACGATGACACGAGAAATACTCCGCTCAAATGTTGTTTTACAAAGAATAAAGCTCCGTCAAATACATGCAATGGCCACAAGTTATATAACAACAAATGATAAATGTTAAATCGGTGTGAAGTTGTCAACTAACCATCATCCTATATCACAAATTAAAATTAATGGTACAAACTGAACAGAACCTCATATACGGGGCAGCTAGAACACACATTAGCAGCATGCATGCATCATGTATAACCATATCACAAGAGCCGAGTTTGTATCATCATTGTAAAGAAGTTTTTCTTGAAAAATGTTCACTAAAACTTTATAATAGTCCTTGAAAATGAAACAATTACAACAGAAAAAAAAAATCACATTATGGCACGACAAGCACACTATTCTAACATGATTAGCTCACACACAAAATAAATCGCATTTTGCAGCTTTTGTCTCCTCATTATAACAATCTGCTTCAGCTCTGAAGCAAAACACTGTTCTGCTTGAGAGAAGAAAACCTACGACACAAAGCTTTTGTGGGGTTGGGAAAAGGAAGAAGGACGTGACCTTTGACCTTGTCTTTTTATGCTGTTGGAGAAAATCAGTCAGAAGTCACGATGCACGAGCATAATGGAGGTCAGATCATCATTGATCTGGTCAAAGCAGCAACAAACATCAGACTTTTCTTCCCACCGAAACTTTATGCTTTGCTAACAATGTTGCTTAACACTTCTACACTCAGTTTCAGGCACAAAAGGGAGCTGATTTTGCACCGATGTGGACAGATCTGACCTGTGGACAGTTGTGGTGTCACGCTCCACCACCTGAGCTTTAAAATAGACTCACAGTAATTAATTAATGAAGGTGAACGCAGGACAAAAAAACACGTGCATCCAAAGTCATTTAAGGCACATATGGTTTTATCCTGACACCTGCCTCAGGTGGAGGTCATAATACAGGATTAGGAGGAGAACATTTTGGGAAATAAGCTTATTCGCTCTCCTATTGAGAATTAGAAGAGACTCTCATTTGTGTATGGAGGAAATCAGTGCCAGGAGGTGGTTAGCTTAGCTTAGCATTAAGACTGGAAACAGGAAGAAACTGACATTCCCCAAAATGTTGAATTTCTATTTTTTATGTTTCTAAGCAGTTTGTAAAGTCTCAGTTTTGCAGGTCCCTGTCTTGGAGATTGTATATTCCTGGTGAGGGATTGAGCAAATAACTCAGTTACAACAAACAAAATTTATATATAAACAGACTAAAATGAGAAGTACTATAACATAAATCAGCTGAACCAGAAGTTCTGTCTCGCAGGACAGTCACTAACATCTGGCCCAGAGCCAGAGGGATGCATAATCATTTACACAGTCTGGGTTTCTATGTTTTGGGGAACAAAGATCCTCTCCAAGCCTTGACTGGTCCCATTCAAAGCAAGGAGAGGAACAGCTAGTAAGAAAAACAATAAAACAACTTCACATCCTTCACCTAAACCCCACACAGTTGGGCAGACTAGTATAATGAGTATAATAATAAAAGGAAAAAGGTTTAAGATTTAAAACAATATAATAATAATAATAAATAGTAGTATAAGAAAAAAGAAAGAAAGAATAACAAAAAACATCTGAATTCCATGCAGTCACATACAGTACATACTATTTAGTAATTTATTATAGTGTACTGATTTGCAGTTGCTACACAAGAAATATACTCATTGCAGAAGATGATCAATCAAACTGCTACTGTGCCAATTAAACCTAATTTAACAGAAACTTCTTTGTTTTTCACCACATTTCCTTTAGATCTTCTACAGCTGTGAGCGCCTCCTTTTCCTCTGTGCATTGCGGCATCAGCAAGCTCAAAAGTCAAGGCTTTTTCAGTCTGCTACTAACAGATTTGACTTTGTCGCTTTTTCAGTGTGAATGTAACTTTCTCAAAAATTAGTGTTTAGTGTGGAAATATTCAGTTCGAGTCTACTGAATATTCTCCGTCACTGACTTTTTTAACAATGATAGAAAAATCTGAAGGCCGTCATCGTAGCGTTAAGTAAATCACATGCAACACAGTCAATAACCACATGTAGACCACCTGTAGGAGACCCTGTGTCCAGTCAGCTGGCTAGTTTGCATATTAATTAGCTTCTTCATTTTGATCTCAGGTCTATGACCATAATATCTAGCCGGCTTTAGACATCGCACTGGCTACATAGCTATTGCAAAATGTCACAGCAGCTGAGTTTCTGAACTTTCTTTAGATAAGTGAAGAAAGAGAGACTGTTACGTTGGAGAGTGAAGGACAAGCAAGTAATACTGATAACGTTTGTACAGGGAAGCAAGGAGGTAAAAGTCATTCATCTGCTCCGCGTGGTGACATGAAAAGTGTCTCTGTTCATTATGTCTCTCCGTGCTTTTGAAAATTAAATGTTATTAAAAAATTATCATTAAAACATTTAAATGAAATGACTGGTAATAATAGAATATGATGGGATTTTTGCTGCTGCTTTTGAATTTACTGTATGCAAAAGCACTTTGGAAACATTGCTTTAGAAGAGTGTTATATAAGTATTAAAGTTATTCTTATTTATTATCATTATTATTATTGCATAACTAGAGTTAAGTGGCTGTAAAACTGACACCAAACACCAAAATCTAACACAATTTTTCCCCACCTGAATTTAAAGCTCAGGTGGGGGAACTCCTCCATGCATTTGCATCTGTGATGTTGAACTTTCAAAATATGGTTTCACTAAAAATAATTTTTCCAAGTGCAACTATAACTTACAGCTTTACAGCTCACACCTTTGTTTATGGTTACAGTCACTTAATTTAATGAGGTTTCTCAGTCAGCCCACATCAATGCTGTTAGATGTACTTCATTACTGCCTCATCCTCCTCACATTATTGCACACCAAATAGCTGCACGCTGGACTCACATTAAACTATAATGCCATGATGAGTGGTGACAGTGATCAGAGTGGAGCATCTGATTAAAACACACACACACACACACACACGACACACACCTTACTGTTGACGTGCAGTGATATGACCAGTGACAGTCATCGCTGTGCACTCTCTAATGAAGTACAGCGGCTTTGCTCCATATTTAATATGTCAGCTGCTTGTGTGTCATTTTGGGATTAAACTGTTGTGACTGAACATGGAGCCTTGATACAGTAGCTTTCTGTTCAGCAGTGCTGCACTGACACCCTGAGGCCTGTGTGTCACCTTCTGGACAATGCAGAAAATATATGCAATTTGGAACAATTCACAAACCAATATCACTTAAATTTTAGTATAAAAACGATTATATTGTATTCCTGTGGTGCAAAAAAGCAGTACGCGCACCAGATTTTTGCTCTGAACTGATGAAACAAATTCATTTAAAAACAATAAGCAGCCTTATCAACATTTTACAGAGTCTGCAGAATGTTGGCTCAGTGAGATATCATTTTCAGCTTCCTGGGGGAATATGCCACTGCTCATTTAATCTGTGGCTCCCTGCAACACTTCCCTCAAAGACGTGGAAAACAAAGGAGGCTGAGAAAAAGGAAAAACACAACTCATATTTCATTAAATCAGTAGGAAACCAGAAAGCAATCAATGCAAAACACGGCGTTGCCATTTTCTTATCCACTGACTCAGAAATTGACGGATAGAGATCTTGCAATTTGAAAACTTAATATTCATTCTGTTTGAGTGACGGCTGCTGCACTTCGTACATATGAATTCAGTCATGTGTGTAAAAGTGCATTTGCATCAATATTGTGCCAAAGCTGAGCGTGCTTTACCAATTTGTCAACAGTCGAAGGGTGTAAACACACTGTCTTATTGACTAAAAGCCACATCTGTGTAAAGGAGCAGCACTAAGCACCGTAATCTATATTTTTTCAACTGGAACTGAAAAGAATTAAGCGATAAAAGGACATAAGTGGTTTTCCCAAAGGTAGGAGCCTTCAGTAAATCATCATTTGAAAGAACAGTAAAAATATTTTTGTAAAAAAATTGAATTGTAAATATAACTACTGAAGTACAAAAAGAAAGGTAAAAAGACTATTTTACCTTTTCTGATTTTTGTGATGTAAGACATAATAAAATTTAATCAAAATCAGGTTTTTTCAATCCAGAATGATAGAGCAGCATTATTACTGTATATATATATAATATTCAGAATATTTCAAAGACATCTCTGCTTTGCAGTATGCATTGAGTGTCACCAGATGTGACAGCAGGCGGTGGAGAGCACTGTGCTCTGCAGTGACACTCTGTCCACTTGCATCAACAGCATTGTTCCCTACAGCGGCTTGTCACTACTCTGCCTTTAACCACCTGCTCAGGGAGAAAATAAAGCAGCTATGGCAACACCTGCCCGCATCTGGTGCCTCGGCAGCCACCCAGTCACTGTTTTTATGGGTCACAAGATGATGGCTGGTCATTTTTCTGATGGCCGGGTACTAAATGCTGGCAGGCTGCTGAGTGGAGCAGGGGTTGGGATTTTAGTATTTCTGCATGTGCAGTTGTGCTAAATGCTTTGGATGACCGTAGCAAAGGAATATGACTTAGAGAAGGTGGTTTCTTTAAAAAAAAATGTTTGTAGCTTTTTTTTTGAGCTATAAACCTCTTCACAAAATAGTAAGGCTTTTTGGGAAATGCTTTTTGGCTGAGACGATTTGGTTAGATTATCTTAGTGTAAACAATTCAATTTGTTTTTGGCATTAATTGTATTGTGTCACATGAAAAACCACGCCCCTCTGAAGCTTAAGAAGGATGGACAAAGTATCTGGACTCTAACACAGCTTGAACGAAAATCCTACTTTAAAGTTTCTCTAATCAAAATTTTTATATTAATGAGTCATGTGTCATATTAACACCAACTTTGCAATTCCTCTCAGCTCTACAGAACGTTTTAGCATCTTTCAGTTCATTGTTTTGGTTTTACTGTTTTCTGCTAAAATCTCTGATCGCTACCCGCTCAGCACCAATTAGCGGAGGGGAATATTAGCCTCTACACGCTTTTTTAGTTAGGAGTTGGTTAAACACAGCTAAAAGGAGAGTGAATACTGGGCAAATCAGGTGCCCAGTATTTACTCACCATTAGGTTCACAACTTCAAATGAACGCTAATGTTGTGCCGTGTCTGATGGATGTGCCAATAGGCAGCTGTTTGCTAACGCGTTAGCCATATCAACTTTATAAGGTCATATTATGTCAAAGCTGTAGCTAAGGTGAACTGCATTATGCATATCATCAGCTGTTATCTTATTTCTCTAAAGACTCTTGAGAAGAATGCCCTGTGTCACATTTCTACTATCTACTTTAAACAACTAAGATTCAATCTGAGACCATAAATGTTCATTCATTACCACCAGACATGAAACTGTTGCCCGATGTTGCCGGATAAGCCTCTTGTTTATGTGTCGGGACTGCAGTGCTTGATGGTGATTCAATTTCAGCACTCATCTTTATCATCGTCACAGTTGGGGTCGGCATTTCTCAGAAGATTAAATTAATTTAAATGTGAACTGATCCAACTGCGGAAAGTTTATTCTGCCGTGCAGTCAGACACACACACACACACACACACACACACACACACACACAGAATCAGACACTTGGAGATGAGAAGCGTAAAATGAAATCATTTACTTTGCAATGAACTGGGACATATTAAGTGTTCAATCTATCAGGTCAGACTGTATCTGTGGTAACTGTTAAAATCTTTCATGTTCAAATATGTACAACACACAAATACAACACAGGAGAATTATGTTTGTGATTTTCATAACATAACATCGTTCTTTTTAACTGCAGTTTTGTCTGTCACTTGGGAATTAAAGCATTAAATAAACTACCTGTGCAGTGATGTGTCTTGAATTTCTATTCAATATTGTCTTCCTGTCTTACAAGTTATTAACAAACATAAAATGCTGCCAGTGTTTACAGAAGGGCTTTCAATATTCATCTAAGCACACAGAGCAGATTACGTTTTGGGAGCACACTTGTGTTGCTGGAATTAGAACTTGGAAAGTTTTGTGCTTATGAATAAAGTTAAGAAAATGAAGCTCCACTGTTAAAATCAACAGTTTCTAGTCGGCTGTAAAATGTCCAAGACTATTAAGTTCTATTAATATCAAAACTACGAATGCTGTGAAGACATTTTCATTGCTTTTGTAATATTATGTGGAAATCAAGCTGAGAAATGTAGAATAAATAAAGGAACAATATACTTCGTGTTTTCTCAGAATTATAAAACCTCCACTCAAACATTGCAAGAGTATATTTAATTTAAAACTTTTCCATTTGCAGAATGCGAGTGTAGACAGTGAACTTCAGAGGCAGGTGAACCAGGAGAAGGAGGGGTAAAGAGACAGAAACAGGAATGTCTGCGGTTACATATTTGAGAGTTACCTGCACACGGCTTGTACCTGGCTTTTCATTGTTCTGTTGATGGAGAGAGTGGAGGTAGTTCAGCACAAATGAAAGGCATACAAAGGCATCGCTCGTTACTGCTCCCTCAGTAAATATCAGGACAACGAGAAAGTGAGCAACTGGGAATTACACAGGTTCTGCAATTTCATGTTACTCGTTTGAAAGACAAATTCATAAAATCTCATTTCCAAATCTATTTTGCTTCACAATATGAAAAAGAATATGAAAAGTGAATATTCAGAACACACTCATTTTAAAGTTGAACTGTAATTTAAATTAAGCTTTGCTACGTAGCTAGCAGGCTATATATCCCTCCTTTGTTTTGACAGCGCCCCGTACATTCGTTTTTTCAGGTAACATGAACTTTTGTTGTTGTTTGATGATGGGTGGGCACCAAAAATACTTCTTACTATACTTTATTCTAAAAGCTGCACAGGTTGTTGACTTTTAAAAAGGGTTTACAACATATTGGAGTTATCATAATTATGAGTTTCTGATTTCTAAATAGTTTTCTCAACTAGGAAACTTCCAGAAAGCTCTGATAAATCCGATGAGGCTTTTAATAGTGGAAGTGTCTAAAAATCAAGTGAAGAGGGACGCATCACGTCATCTAAAGTTCATCGTTCAAGGCGATGAAATCTAGACTTGATAATAAAAACAGGAATGAAAGATGAGGATGAAACAGTGTTTCCCATTGATTAACAAGACCATGGTGGCCGGCAATAGTCCAATTTTTTCCGCCATAGTTTCAACATGAACCGAAAATATTTTTTACACGTCATAATAACAATTCAGACCTCTAACGTGGTGTTTTGTCTGCGCTGCTGTGTGTTCGCACGCTCACACACTTTGGCATCTGACTCGCGACAACCACTTTTCTTTTGAGGTAACTACGGTAACATAAACGGTCTGTTTCTGTCACTCATTTGTGAGAAGGCAATTAAACTAGCCCCACCTAAATTTGGAGTGCACACATATTCATGCCTTTATGGTAAATCCACTGAAACAGACCAGTGCGAGCTGACAGGTTAGCGACTTTATCCTGTCGGTTTCTCTCTTTACAAAGACAAGTGTTGCAGTATGAGAGTCCTACCTGAAGAGAGGCTGTGAAGTCTTCATGTTGCGCCATAGGAGAACCACATACAACATTATTTATCAAATTAGGTCGGACTTGATGAATTTAGCGCGAGGATACACATGTGACTACGTCCAGTTTTCAAAATAAAGTGTCAATATAGTATGGAAATAAGATTAATTGGATTATATTGACAGAAAGTATGCATATATTACATGTGTCCACTAAAAGTAAAAAAAACATTTTAGGGAAATTACTTATTCTATTTACTATGTTTATGTGTCAGGACTGCAGAGTGCAAAGTTCTTCATAGATTGCCTCTTAATTTTGAACCAAATTAATGCATTTAACTTTAAAAATTTACAAAGTTTTCTTCCAGGTGGGCATTCCCCCGGACCCCCATAGGTTCCTAGGCCCTCCCACCATGGTCTCTTAAAATCTTGTGCACTAATCTGTGTTTTTATGTTAATTTCCTCCCTGCAGGACACAGTCACTATGGGCATCGTGGGGCTCTGGGAGCAACAGAGTTTGAAGGGAGGCCAGGCATCCTCAAATTGCTGATGGAGGGAGACAAAGTGTATGAAATCGAGGAGTCTATTTGGCTCCCACTGGAAAAGCAATTAAAAAACTGCAGTTAACATTAAAAATAAAGCTTTTCAGGGAAATGGGGAATTGAGGCTGAAGCCTTTGGGGAGAAGAACCCTATAATTAAAAAATGAGATCTTCTCAATAAATGACTGAACACAGTCATCAATACTATTTTAAAAAATTTATGTAACTTTTCATTATATTTATGTCAGTTTTATTTCCATACAAGATGCTTTGATGTCTGCTGGAGAACTTGCTTCAGGATATTTTAGGTTTTGTCAGTCAAGTTTTGCCTAATTGTGTTTGTTATTTCCTGCTTACTGTTTTGTTGCAAAATGTAGACATTGTGACAATATTAATTCAATTTGTTCATTGTTGCTTATTTACACTTTTCACGTGAAAATAGAAATAAAATGCACAATATTTTAAACCCTCAATCGACCAACTCTGAAACCACAAATTCTCTTGAGTTGTCACGTGATGGAAACGCTCATCAGTCATCCATATGAGAATCTTTCCCATCCCTAACATCCGTACCACATAACGTGAATGCGATACTTGAATGTTTCTCTGTGTCGTGATTTGAATCACATGCTATTGTATGTACAGGACTCCTCCCTGCTGTGGGTTTTGGCCACCTGGTCATTTGCTTTCACCAGAACTGGACCCATTTCAGAAAGAGGAAAAATGAGAAAGCTTATTCTTGCTAGCCACCCTCCTTTGTGTATAATGGGGAATGACCATAGTACTGAGTGTGCATGGAGTCTGCTAATGATTTATATCATGAAGGAAAATTATCATCCAGTAGGAATCACTGCTAATGTTAGCAAGCAAGGCTAGCCCCCTTGTTACCACTTTGTGAAAGGAAGTTAGCTTTCTAACTAGCTTGTATTCCTGGTGGAATAAAAAATGAAAGAACAAAGTATGATGGGATCTCCCAAATGTTGAATGGGGCAAACGGACAGAGGTCTTGAAACAGTACATGTCCAAAAACAACAGATCTCACTGACCTGCAGTATCAGCCACCCCCCTGGCAGCAGCGATGTGGCACTGCACTTCCCTCTGAAGACCTCTTCCCCTGTTTGTCTTAACGAGCTTCTTATAAAAAGGAGCAATTACTTTTTTCTTCGCAGGCAGGTCTGCTGCTCACCCTGGAGACATCAGCCTGTTGCCTCTGCCGAGCTGCAGGAGAGTGAGCTCTAGGCCTCACATAGCTAAATGCTACTGATGGATACATTTCTGTTTTTCTCTTTCCCTTTTTGGCAGTTTTATTTTCATAGTTTTATTAATTTACTTATTATACATGCATCTTATACCTACACATATACATATATACACACACACA
>JAPMOB010220580.1:0-12213 GCA_029875015.1 Lepomis gibbosus | reverse complement strand
CCTTCTGTCAATCACTTCTATGCCGAATTAAAAGCTGGGTCGTAAGGAAAATATAAATGTCATTACAATTTTGTTTGTTACAACATGCCCTCACTGAAAAGCAAATAAGTTTCAAACCGGCAGATTTTCAATTGAGTTTAACGTGATGTTCTCTTCAGCAGCTGGAGTCCAGAAAACGTAACATTAGCGTGTTCCAGAGCCAGCTAACAAGTCCACATAGCAGAGGGGTCATTACAGATCCAGTCTGCGGGGACTGAGTTAAAGATAAAGGATTTAATAACTCACCTCAATATCAGGTTGTTGTTAAAGTCCTGTTTTGCTGAGCTCCATTATCCACGTGTGTGCGTGTCGGCAGCAAGTGTAGCTCCAGGAAGAACGCAGTTCCGGTTTCAAAATAAAGGTTTAACTAAATTCTTAGACAGTTTTGGACGAGATGAAGGAGCAAATGTGCTCCGATTTCATGCAGACACGTTTAACATCGGAGTCTTTTGTTGTTTATTACTGTCAAAGTTAGCAACATTTCTACTAGAGCGGATGTTTGTCTAACTCAGTTGTTTTGTAGGCTATAAATATTAACTTCCTGTTTTAACGGCGCTGCAACATGTTAGCTTCACACTATCACGCTGCTACTTCCGCTCACGGACAGCGCTGTCATGCGCAGTGCTGCCCTCTGCTGGCTGCACACAGCCTGCTCCGAATTAATGAAAAAATTCTACTTAAATAGAACATTTTTCTACTTGTTTCATCTCTTCAGATATTTATATTAATATTCTTTAACTTTATCAGGTGTGTTTTTAATAAATATATTTCACTGTGACTGTGTCAGTCTGTTATCTGAGTTTACCTGAATATATTAGTTAACAGTCCAGAAGGTTAAAAACAATCCTAAATGTATTGTACATATTAATAAATGCATTTATTTATTTAGTTTCTTTCCACCCGCATGAAGTCAGCCCCTCAGAATAAGATGTTCTGCAGGCAGTATTTCTAATGTTTACGTGAAATGTTCTCCTACAAGCATCTGTTAGCACTGTGACCTTGTTACAAACTACTTTCTAATGGTTCAGCTCTGATGGTTCTGCCTTTGTAATTCATGTGCAGTTAAAATTAAATACATTATTTTTGTTTGATATTGAAGCTGTTTGGGGGATTATTTGTTTTATTACTTTACTGTTCCGAAAGGCTTATAGTTAATGTCGACTTTATCTACTTTATCACTGTAAAGTTTAAACAAATCGAGTGTAAAATGTAAATGAATGTGTATAAATAGGCTCCCACGTGATAAAATGTTCAAAGACATTTTGTTCCTAAAATCGAGCCAAACAAAACATTTTCAAGACTTGATCCACTCCGATAGCTGAAATCCGATCAGATTACTTTTTGAAGAACTGGGCCCCGGGGACAGGTGGGTTTGTGGCACAAATCGGCGAGCATCTTTCGCATGCGAGCATGCTTAGTAACACAATCTAATCTGCAGTAAGGGTCACATGACTGACTGCACTGTGAGCACAAACACTTTATGTAGGACTTTTAGTAGAAACAGGAAATACTTTATTGCAGAAGCTTAGTAAACATTTGCTTCATCGTTTGCTTCACACAACCTGTTTAATTTAGCTACTCACTTTGTTGACTCTGTGGTTTTATTCTTATCCACGATGAACGTATGTTCTGTTGCAGAATAGAAAGGCACCAAGAAACTGATGAATAAATAAAATAAACATTTTTGACAACATGTTGGAGTCTTTAATCATTTTGACATCTTAATGAAAAGTCAATGTTGAACCAAGCTCTGTCAGAATGTCAAGTTCACATAAAGACGCAGACGTGTCGAGGAATTCAGACATAAATCACATGTTGGTTTACTTTTTTAAACCCATGAAAAGAACGAGATCACAAGATAAAGTCCGGGTTTTCTAGAAGTACTGAAGGATCTGAACTCTTCCTCCACCGCTGCATATTAATATTTATAATAATGTAGATGCCACCTGAAAGCAGCTGCAGGTGGCGGGTAAATAACAAAGTCAGCTGGTTTAGTTTCCGCGTGTTAATTTGTAGAAAATGTTAATTCCCACAAACACACAGGAGGAGGAGTTTACTCCCGTTGCCAGGAGATCCCGGGGAAGAGCTGCGTCAAGTCGGATATATTCAACCGGAAGTGGATAAACCGTCCTCCAAAATAAACAGAATTTTAAATTGTTCACTCTTGTAAAAGTTGTGATACCACCAGAAAGAAATACTCAATTGCGAGTAAAAGTTGTGCAATAAAAAAAAAAATTTAGGTGAAAGTACAACATCAGCAAAATGTACTCAGAGTACAGGATCATTATTACTGATGAATTAACATGTTACATCTCTTTTTTTAATGGGATTCTTTTTAAAAAACTCTGGGAAGTTAAATCTATAAAGCAGCATGAGATTTTATTCCGTCTTGCTGTTTGAGTACAAAGTAGGCTGGCCTTAAAAATGGCTCTGAGGTGTAGAAGTGGTCTGACTACATGCTTTCAAACAGGAATGTAACTAAGTACATTTACTCAAGAAGCCTACTTTTCTGAGGGAGCTACTAGTGCAGCATTTCAACTTTGTGCTACTTCAAACATGTAGGCCACTAATTTTAACCGTCAGCTTTACTGTGCAGATTCAGATGACTACAAAATATATAATCAGCTACTAAACACACCGATCAGCCATAACATTATGCCCGAGACAGGTGAAGTGAACAACATCCTGTCACCATGGCACCTGTCAGTGCGTGGGATCCATATATATATATATATATATATATATATATATTATAATCCAATATGTTCTTCTGAAATGGGCCATTCTACATGAGTACTTTTACTTTTTGTACTTTGAGTATAATTTGATGCTGATACTTTTGCACTTTTACTTCAGTAAGTATGCGAATGTAAAGCAGAGTATTTCTGCACTGTGGTACTACTTTTACCTAAAATGGAAAACTTCTTCCACCACTGCCTGTAAGTTATTATTAATTTATAAATGAATGGATCTACTTATTATTATGTGTATATTATTGTCTGAGCAGATCGGAGATAATTAGGCTGCTACATGACGCTTTTATTCTGAAAAGTCCCACCGGACGTGCCGTCGTCCTCTCCAGCGGAGCGGTGCGTGTGTTGATTGAATAATTGTGATCCAGACACACTCGCAGTCAGACGGGTCCTGGATGCTGAGCAGGATCAGAGCTCAGCAGGAGAGCCGTCGCAGCTCCGCCCGCCGCGCGTTGCCCCCTTTTTCTGCTCCCATCATCAAACCCACCTCAGTTTTTTTTATCCCTGAACCGCATCTCCTGCAGAAACCAGCCTGTTTCCTGTCCTCTCCCGAGGGATCGGACCGCAGACAGGTAGAAAAGGCCCGCCGGCTCCCGGCAACAGGTCGAGAAGCAGCTGAAATATTAATATTATTAATAATAAAGCGGATGTGGATCCAGCGGACTGAGACCAGCAGACCGGAGGAGGAAGAGGAGCAGGAGGAGGAGGACGGGTTGATGGTTTGAGCTGCAGTCTGGATGCGACAGAGAAGAAACCCGCCAACATGATGCCGGTGAGTGTAAAAACATTATTATCCAATCATGTAGTTTCCGTCAGTAATAATGAAGCTGCAGCTTTTATTGTGTTAAAAACCCCAAACCTGACGAGTTTGAGGGAAATAGTCTTTACCGTCATCCGGTTCTGTCCAGGTCAGTTCCTGCTCCTCTCTGTGCAGACTGGAGGTGATTAACGGGATTAAATCAGGGGAGGCTCCTGCGAGACAGTTTGGTTTTATTTCCATTGTCTGCATGAGACGCTTCAGGTCTGCAGCTGAGGAAGAGTCTGATGAAACGCACATGGTGGACTCAATGCCAGGCAACTTTATTTTTTATTACCACAGGGAGGCTTTAACAAAGAAGCGACACAGGGCGATCTAAAAAGACAAACAGATTAAAGAAAGAGTGAAATAGAGAGTGAAAACAAGATTAAACATTAATGAAAAGCCTTAATTTTGATTTGATTTGAAAGTCTGCAGCCCTCTGAAGTACTGAGAGATGCAGCAGATATATGGAGCATGAAAACTGAAAGCAGACCTGATCCCAGGCGATAAATAAACGTTGCATTTAAGGACTTTGACAAATGGTATCTAGGGTCCTGCGTTGTCACCAGTTCTCATGAATAATTAAATACATGGACCCCAAAAACAAAACAAACAGAACAGATCAACGTTAGAAATGAAATCACCCAGGAGGAGCCGTCAGCTTCAGCTCTGATGAGCTGAAACATGAAACCCACAGATTTGGTCCTTTTAAAGTCTGGCAGCATTCAGGTGTCTAAAAACCAACAAGTCCTCCAAGCTAAAGGGCACCAGAGGTCGCTCATCCACGCCTCCCAACACGATACGAGCGTTCACCTGCGTCACATGACTTTAAACACGTGGTTAACGTGAAACGGTCACAGTTTTCTAAAAACTGATCTCCGTCCACTTCAGAGTTTCAGCTGCGGATCAGAACTGATCTCAGCCTGTATTAAAATGACTGAAAACGCACATCATGTGACCGTTCACGTACACTGAGCATGTGCGTGTCGGTGTAAACAGGAAGCAGATTGTCCTCTCCGCAGCTGCAGGACAATCGTCAAAAGAAGAAAGTTCTACGAGACGAATGGAGAACAGCGACGGTGAAGAACCGCGGCAGAGATTTGTCTGCACGGAGTGACGGCGAGGTGGAACTGAAAGTACAAAAGAGACCGTGGCGGCGGGAAACGGGAGTCGTCGCAAAGTAAATACGGCGACATGCAGAGTACAGAAGTGTTATTTACGCAGTACACAATATTTTAATAAAACTCAAATGACTGTGTGAGTGTGGATGGAGCGTTTATACTCCGCACGTAGCCATACATTCACACTGCGTCGGTGTCTCTGTCGTTCTGCAATTACACCGCCAAACGCTAGTCGGCGGTAGCACTACAGCGTCAATTGTGTTGTCTTTTGCCGGATGAGTTGGCTAGCTTCCGGTTTAGCGCTCCGCCAACATGAACGGTGGTAAAATTGTAAGCGTGCGGCTGGTGTAGCCTTTTCAAATGTTACCGACCGAATGGATCCACCGTGTTACAGCTAATAAATTGGCCGCTTTTAAAGTACCTAAAAAGCACGGAGCACTTCCTGTCGGCTCGGAGGTATTGGCAGGCTACCCAGCGGACCAATCACAGTCCTTTACGGTCCACATCGCCCTGACATTTTAGACGAGGCGCACATCAGGCAGTGGCGTGAGATACTGCGTAGGGTACGGAGCTACGCACCGTGGATGCAGAAGTATAAATTACACTTTAGGCGACAACAGCTGCTTGGTTAGGTTTAGGAAAACTTGTAACTCTATTTAAGTTAAAACTCAAAATAACTCAACATTTACTTGGTTTCAAACGGGCCTAGAATGGCGTTTTAGTTTAAGTTAGTTTAAGGCGTTGTAGGTTTGACTTCCTGACTAAAACACGACTTCCTCCTTTGCTGCCGTTGTCCAGCCGCTAGAGGTCGCTGCCACGATAAACGTAAATATGGGTCCTAAGAACGTTTATTTATTTATTTAGTTAACAGAGACAACGCACAATACGTACTGAACCAGATTTAGCTAAAAGATAACTCCCATCTGCAGTCCCTGGGCAGGTGCCAGTGACGTGCGAAATATTACAATAAAAACAAACAAAACCTTACATTTGATAAATATATAGATAAATGCCAACCAATTCAAATAAGCCAAATCTAACAAACTAAAAACACAAACACACATTCAGCCCGACAGTCTCCTAAAAACATGACGCCAGGCGGAGGAACTTTAAAGTTTAAGTGATGATTCATCAGTTTGTCGACCAACAGAAGAGAACCCGTGGAACATTGGAAGTGAACACGTGTGAAGATCAGCGACCGATCGTAGGAGGGTCAGAGGAAACTTTGGCTGAAACAAAGTGAACCTCATCGTCACACGAACAAAGCTCTGAGATCAGCTCTAATTATAGAACCACCACCATTGTGCCATTGTCTTCACTTTGAATGCTGATCCTCTCCTGGTTTATAAGGGAAGAACAAGCTTTGACCTTTTCATCCACACTGCAGTGCTGCTAAACACTCAGTGTTACTGAACAGGTTGGACATGTTGGGTTCTGTTCTGTTCTGGACCAGGTTCTCAGGGCTGGTCCGTCCTGCCTCTCACTGCAAAGGGTCTCTAATGAGGCCAGAAACATGGCTGGAGAATGGCCCGTTTTATAATACCCTGATTTATCTGAGCGTCTGGTGCTCCTCTGTGTACCATCCTACCAGAAACAGCTTGTTTGTTCTGGCTCGTGAGTATTTCTGGCTGCATGAAAACAGTAAGTCTCAAAAGCACCAACGTTTGTAGATGATGATGTTCTTGTTTTAGCCGCCATCGTTTCCTAAATTTAACCACGTGGTTTTGTTGCCTGAACCTAAAAACTACCTTTTCACAATGTTTTCACGGATATGTAGTTTCATGTTTTAAAAAGCTTAAAGCTGCTTGTTGTAGTTTCTATCAGAAAAACAGGAGGAAGTAGTGCGACTGTTGGGGACTACTTTTAGCGGCGGATGAGTCCACATGTGGTGCTGTTGTGAGTGTTTGGTGCAGCAGGACGGCGTCAGAATGTGTGTTCACGGTGATGAAGGAACATGTGACCCAGTGCAGCAGTGAGGCTCACTGACAGGTTTAATAGTTTCTATGGTTCAGAGGAAGAAGAGACATCAGGCCGAGAGACACTCAGGACTCGTCAGGAGCTACATTCACTGCTGGTGAATATATGACATCCTCAGACTTATCCTTTAGGCTCTAACACCGCTAAAGGGGAAGCAGTCTTAAAGTCCAGTCCTGTTTTCTTTTGTACAGCTCTTTGCTCAGAGCTCGGTGAGCTTCAGAACATAATAATAATACGCCTTTCACAGGATCCAAGGACGCTTTACACATAACTACAGAGACACAACAAACAACACAACAACTAAAGAAGGTCCTTCTGGATTGAATGTCTTGGTGAAGGGAGGGGTTTCAGCAGATTTTTACAAGTGTCCAAAGACGGAGCTTTGGGGATCTCTGTGGGGATGGAGCTCCGGAGGGTGGGGGCCGCGACGCTGAAGGCTCTGTTCCCTGAAGTCTGCAGTCTGGTGTGGGGGACAGAGAGCAAGCCTTTGTCCGTGACGGGGTGTAGGGGTTGAGAAGTGACAGTGGGGGAAGCCGAGTGGATGGTTTGGTGCAAAGATACAGCGGTGTGTCATCAGCGTAAACTGAGACCGTGGTGGGTGATTATTTGGCCAATGGGGAGCATGTGAATGGTTAGAAGGAGGGGTCGAAGCACAGGGCCTTGAGGAACATCTTGTTTCACTGGGACCCGGAGGGAACTAGAGTCTCTGTAGGTGAGGAACTGTTCCCTATCAGAGAGATATGACCAGAGCCAGGAGAGCGCTCAGCTGGTGAGGCCTGCAAATTCAGATAGACGGTTGAGAAGGATGGGAAACCAGCCTGTTCTCATGCTCAGGTGTCACTTTTTACACGATTTGGAAAAGCCAAAACTGCGATTTTGTGCCCCCCTAGTAGCTAGTAGCGCTTCCGGTAGCTAACTAGCTGGCAAGCTAGCAATGTAACCGTCACATAAGTTAGTACCTAAACCTAATTCAGTAAAAATATGCATGTGCTAATGCTACCTGCTAGCACATCGGCCGTGAGGTCTCCGAACTACAATACAGGACTGGAAAAGCAGTATAACAGGTCTCCTTTAAACCGGAGAGGTGTGAGCTGTCCTGTGAACCCTGAATGTCTAAAATAAATAAAAAAAATCTGCGACAGTTAATCTGATCTGCCGTCTTCCTCTTTAAATGATCAATAAAACAGGAACATGATGATGAAGAGGAGGAAGGTCTGTTTGAGGAAACAGTGAGCTGAACTTCTCTTTCCAGCAGCGCTGTTCACAGGCCGTTTTATTATTATCATTATTATTATTCAGACAGCTGTGTAACATCCAGGCAGGGTGCTTAGAGAAGTTTGGGGTTTTTCAGCTCGTGTGTGACTGGAAACGTAAAATGATCCTTAAATGTTTCGCTCATGCTTCCTTTAAAACGCAGCCTGATCATTGTACTACGTCCTCACCATGCTGCCTGGTAACTGTTTCCCCAGTAACCAGAAAAAGACACACACACGTTCAAGGTCACATGGGATCAGCATTGTTTTAGTATTCCTCAGGCAAAGAGGAACCAAAGCAGGGAAGTTGTAACCTTCATGTCCGTTAACCTCGGCCTGAGCTTTCACTCGGCTTAGGGCTGAAAAATGAAGTGAAATCATATCGAAATAGCAAACTGACCTACTGCAATTTTCAGATCGCAGGAGCTGCAATATTTGATGTCAAAACATGATTTTAAATGAAATATTGTGGCGCTGCAGAGACCTTCTGGCCTTCGCATCACATTCTCCAGACTCGAGAAAAACACATTCACACAAATCATTTTAATATCTTTTTTAATGAAAATGAGAATTTAAAATGCTGTTTCACTCGTGAGAAAACAAACTGTCCACAAACTGTCAGAGGCATCAAACCCTGAAACGGCTGATTTAGAAAATGATATCGTGTTCATTGTGTTAGCACGCTGACATGGAGAATGAACACACGAGCGTACCGCATTCAACAGGGGAGAGCGGCGTCTTAAAAACGAATGTGGTGCACTTCTTCTTCTTCTTCTTAGTGTAACGTAACCTGTCAGGTCATTTGACGTCAGTTTGATTTAAAATAACTAAAATGAACCTCCTTTACTTTGCTGTGACCCCTCCTCTCCTGCTACGTAGCTGAAAGTGACCGTTGAGGGCGAGAAGTGTCCTGCGCTCCACGCTCGACCTTCTGACCGTACTTCTCAGCGTGAAAGCTGTTGATCCACTCGAGTGTGAGAACCGAGGGCACCAGACGAGACACTGCAACTGGATCTGGTTTTACTACACGCTGATTTAGGATTCATGTAGGATTCATCAAACTTTGTTTGTTTGTGGGCCGTTTACTGAAAAATAGTCAGGGGTCAAATTCTGAAATTGAATCAACTCAGGTAAAAGTTTTCATCGACTAGTAATCCGTCATTTTGGGTCAAGTTCAAAGTATCCTTATTCTAGTTTACTTTTTAAATCAGGCAGGGGGCCACGGTTGGCCCACAGGCCGTAGTTTGGGCACCCCTGATCCAGCATGTCCGTGTGATATGGTAATGATGACAGACTCCGGTGGGGTTAGAGGGACCTCATTATGAAATGAAGACTCGGACGAGGCAGCAGGGTCGACGGCTGGTTCATTGTTTTCGTCCTGCAGTGACATGCAGAACTGGCCAATTAGTGGCGAGGAAATACGCAGGCAGCCAATCAGAGCAGGGTCCTTCTCTGAAGTGTGGCTGAGGAGGGTAGGATCCCGGTAGGGTTTGAGCTGTGCGTTTGCCTCGTTAATCTAATATTGGCGTGTCACGTGACGCTGACGACCATATGGCTCCAGCCGTCCACGCCGCCTACAAAACATTTGGGAGGTGACCTGCAGCGTGCCAGCTGCCACCACGTCTCCCCCGAGCAGAAGCAGACGGGGCAGCACGTCGTTAAATCATCCATCGCGCTCATTAACAGCAGAGTTTATATTTTCACTTCAGCTGGTCGGCACTGCTTCACGTCCTCGCTCCAACGACTATCTCCTCTCTGATCTGAGATCTGATCCAGTTCTACAAAGTCAGCACGACAGATCCTGCAGACGACACTTCAGGTCGATCATTCGATATCGATAATTATCAGGATAAAGTTCAACGGCTGATTTTTGCTCCAGACTGAAAGTTCTGATAAAATCTGTTTTTAACAAATATGCACAAGTAAAATGAATTAAATCTGTCTCAGTCCTTTTTCCTCAATAAAATAAATATGTTACTAGAAAAATTAGTGCTGATTCGTTGGTGATCCAAATGATTTTGATTAAGTGATGATGATTTTTATCGCTCAGCCCCACATTACTCAGAGCTCCCACATGTCCTGGAAAGCCTGGAAAACCTGGAAAACAGTTGTCAGTCATACCAAACACTTTACAAAAGTAAAATGCCCTGGAAAATGATTTTAACGTCACGTTACGGCAGCGTTGTGAACACGCCCTAAGGTCTGGTCACATGGTAGCACAGGTTGGATGACATTAATTTAAATGATCGAAACTTTATTGTTTTTACTTTGTTAGCATCGTCTCAAAGCTACGTCACATGGCACAAAATTGTTTAGCCATAGCTCACAGCCGGATGTGATTAGTTTGGTTAGGCGCTAACATTCGGTTTAATAAACTGATTTAAAGCTGAACCTGGTTCACAATTACCATCAATTAGCTTTTGATGTTTTCTTTGGCCGTCTTACACTTCTGTACGCCAAGTAAAAGGAAGTTTAAATAAAGTGTGGACGTGCAGAGCAACATGCTTTTTGTACCGTTACACTGCATCCGGGCTCCACAGGGACGTTAGAAAGTCACATCAGCTGGATCATCTCTGGAAAAGTCCTGGAAAATGATCTCTAGGAGAGAGGGGGGACCCTGGTTTCTTGCTAAATACGTTCTCAGTACAGTGTTTGAGGGCTGCTGTCTGATTTCAGAGGTTTGAATCCCCCCCAGTCCAAATTCTCAGTGTCAAGAAGTTAGTCATATATATGATGTAATTTTGATTATATTTTACTTAAAACGGAGCTTCAATAATAATAAAACATATAAAACAATAATAAAACAGCTGATTTTAATTTAAAAAATGTCCCTCTTATAAAAAGAGGCAGCCGTCACAGAGTTTGCCCTGTTTAGCTGTCGCTGAGGCTGAACGCTCAGTCTCATGTTGGTGAATCCTCATTGTTTTGAAGAAGCTGCTGACGTCTCTCAGACGGCTCCTTTGCTCCCTCCCTGCAGTGGGGGGTTGTGGGCCGGTTGGAGGTATTAAGCAGCGTGATGCTGTGCTAATTCCTGGCTGGATTAAGAGCTGCAGCCTCAGGAGTTTAACGAGGCCTCGGCCTGTTGACAGGCGGGCTGACTTTTATTGCAGCTTCCTGTTTAGCTTGCAGAGTCCGGGCACCTGTTCTGGGTGTTTATGACGGTATGGAAATGACTCTGTATGCGGTGTAGATAAGAGGATCTCTGAACGAACAGTCCGTCTTTGTTTTCTCGGCTACATGTAAATCAGGCTGACAGAGTGGAACACAGCTGAAGTTCAGGTTACGTTTGCACCATAACATTATAAACCCAGAATATGCCACAGTGAAACCACCTCGCTCACATGTCAGTAGCTTCACAGTGACTAACATGAATGAAATGTGCATGAAGCAAACTTCTTTCTGGATGATGATGTTTCAAATCCGACGTGAAGAAGTCATGTTCAGACTCTGTGTTAATTATATTTGATTGAAAATGGTGTGTATATTCTACTTTTACTGTATTTTGTTTCCCCCCCCCGGGGGATTAATAAAAGAACACCTGATCTGATGTTCATCATCCCCACAGTCCTCCAGCAGCTTCACTTCAGTCTGCACTCACGACGTATCGAGGTTCATTAACGAGGCTCGCTGACGACAGGAGGTCTCACTCCCCCCTCCGTGTTGTCGTCCTGAGGGACGGTCGGCCTCTCCTCTCCAGGCTCTGATTGGCTGTGGCGTTGCCTTGTCGACCTTGGTTCTCTGACTGACGGCGTTGACCCACTTCATCTGCATGAACCTGAAGGAAAACGGCGGCGCTCCAGTTTTTCTTCAGAGCTGCATTTAGGACAGCAGGACGGCTGCCTCTCACAGAGGCTGATTCTGGTTCAGCTCCAGCCTCTGTTGGTTTCATTAATGTCGGAGACACTGAGAGATTAATGTGATTTTTTTTTTTGTTGACAAGAACATTGGTCGATGAGAGGAGAGCCTTGAACCATGATCCACCTCTGCAGACCGCAGTGCTGAGTGTGACCCTCCTCTGAGCGAGTCCGCTGTGGCTGTAAGCTTTTAGTTTGGACCTGAACCAGGACAGAGCTGGCAAACTAAATATTACCTCCAAACCTTTCCCGGAGAAATTTGAAGAGTGAAACATTCATACTGTGTGTACTCTCTGTGTACTCTGTGTGTACTGTGTGTACTCTGTGTGTACTCTGTGTGTACTGTGTGTACTCTGTGTGTACTCTGTGTGTACTGTGTGTACTCTCTGTGTACTCTGTGTGTACTGTGTGTACTCT
>JAPMOB010220577.1:0-15361 GCA_029875015.1 Lepomis gibbosus | reverse complement strand
CATTCAGCCCTGCCACGCCTAAAGGCGTTCCCATAGTGTCGTCACCGACGCAGTTCGAGTTCCCCTCGAAGGGGAACTGAACGTGTCTTTTGTTTAGAGGAAGAGACAGAGCAGAACAAACAGTGAAAAGTTTGAGTGTTGTGATGAAAGGTTACTACCAGAAAAGTACAGACTTTGTAAGAGTTGTAGCAGCTAAAGAACTCACAGAGGGACATACAGGAGCTAATAACTAATTAGACACAGCTGCTGGAATGAGCAAGAAGACTCTGCCATGTGGGAAGACATCTGGTGGGCAGGTAAGAAAGGGCCATGTAAGGAACAAAGAAGAAAACATTTTTTAAGAATATACAAGTGTCTTTTAATTGGAACCATACACAACACAACATTTATTACTGGTAGATTTTATATAAACTTCAAAGCAAAATGATAGCCTATTATGTTCAACAAATCCCTCAAATCTCAACTGCATTTAAACAAATCATTTACGTAAGAGCACCTATTGTGATACTGCAAGAGAGTGATTCACTGAGCAAGAGACCAAGATGAGCTGATAGCAAAATCTGATCTAAAATCTTTTCAAATTTGCCCAGCAGAGTCGGAAAAAAGGGCCATGCTCATTTAACCTTTATTAATAACGAGGGAGATAAAACGACAGGCACGCAGACAGAGAGTATGATCAATGAACAGAGAAAGGTGGAGGAAAGCGGTAAGGACAGAGAGAAAAAGTGATGGAGATTCACTGAGCAAAGACAGAATTGACTTCATTAAGGACTGTCAAAAGATATCTAGAGAAGGAACAAGCAGAAGACGGCAAGAAAACACAGTCTCCTCCTTCGATCTTCATAATTTTGGGCTACTTCACATACTGTAAGTGTTTTAAAACCCGGTGCTTAAATGATTCCATCTGTAGAATTGACTCAAAAGGATCATCAGAATGGCACTATAAAGGAGGCATAATTACAGCCAACTGATAATGACAAATTGGCTTGAATTTCCGAGAGGAAATAAATGTGAGAGAGAATGTGGGTACAGCAAGTGAGATAACCCACAGATGGCAGAATTAAAATTAAGCTGTTAAAGTGCTTCAATTTGTGCATATTCCCTGTTTAGGCTCTTATTAGAAATTCACATAACATATGAATCCCAATAGTTTATGTTGGCTTATACATTCTACATTTGAATGCTAGTGAAGCTAAACATAAATATTTTTTGAATGAAAACTCAACTAATTTAGCATTGCACTCGTCTAACATTGATGGACTCTCAATGGATGTTAAAAACCCAAAAAATGATCAAAATCAATGCAGCAGAACCAGAGACAGTGTCTACTGGCTGGAGGCATTATGTTTTCTGGTTGTCCATCCATCCTATTCTCGTAAACATGATTTCAAAGGAATTTCTGTCCACTTAAACTGATTAGAATTTGGTTGGTCGGTCACTTTGACCCCATAAAACATGTTTTTGGTCATAAGTCAATAATAAAAGTGGTACTTATGACCAGATTTCACACAAATGTTCAATGGGATAAAGCAATGTAGTGATGAAATGTATACCCATGTAATTTAAGGACATCATAATGTCCTTAAGTAACATGTTTTTGAAATTTATTCAACACTATAACTCAGGAACAGAAGGGGAGATTGTGACCATTCTTCACAGTTGGTTAGACCCTGAATAGGTGACGCTTTGACACAAAGGTCAAATATCATTGTAAACTTAAAATAGGTTATTAGCTATAATTTAAGAATCAATTGGGCAATTCCAGATTTCACATACATGTTGACTGGGACGACACAATGAGACAATAACTAGCACTGTACAGCTTTCCTCCTTTGTGTAGTAACATGTGTGCCTGCCAATACACCTTCATTTATCAGTTCAACAATGTATGTTCACTAGAATCATACACATATCATCAATATAATGATAACTTCCATTTATCCAAAAAATAAACTTGATAACTTTTATCAAATCCTTCCAAATATTCACTTCATATGAGACTGGACAGGGATGTAAACTGCAACTTGATATTGGTTCATTTACAAACTACAGCCCCAACTAAAACTGACTCAAGTGACATCACTTGAGACATCCTATAACATTTTACAGAGTCCCCTCATGAACCACAAATTACAACTTATTTCACACATGCAGTAGTAGTACTTCCCAAAACCTGTAAACAAACTTGGTCCGCCAACACCGGAAGTGAAAAACTGTCGTTCATCAAACAGCCACTTAAGGCTGCCTCCAAAAATCAAGTCAAAGTCGAGTCAGTCTCTATAGACCCCCATGTTAAAATGCCCAACTTTAGAGCAGAATTAACGTGTTTGTAGCCAGTCCAACAAATGATTTTGGTCTCTGTAGCTAATTTCCCCATTCATGACAACTGTGCGCGGTTGAACTTTTAAATAAGTTATCCATTTAGATTACATTAAGACTTAAAATTATGCCTTTTTGAGTGACAGGCGGTTTCCCTCTCAGTTGGCTAGTGTCAGGGGTAGTAGAGTGAGAGGAGTGGACCCAAATGCAGATACATGCTAGGAAATTGCAGGTACAACATTTCTACAATGGAAACCCAAACAAAGGCGAGTCGAGCCAAAAGGCCTCACTCAGACTAGCTTGGTTTGATGGCGTGCCTGACCCTTGGTAAGTTTTGTGACGCGTTTTCATTGTGACATCATAAGTCAAGGAAGTGAAGTGCTGGACTACAAACGAGCTGTTTTCAAGCAGTTCAGAGCAGTGCTTTCTGTGGGAGATGGGAACTTCCTTTGGGCTGGACTTTTGGGCTTTTTCACTGTGCAAACCTGTTACATGCACAAAAAAGATATGACTCAATAAGGAGAGGGAAAAAGCCAAAAAGCATAATACCACCTCTTTAAACAAATAAATTAGGCTCACACTTGGAGCTGTGTGGCAACTGTCCAAACAAAAGTTACTCCAAATCCAAAACAAAGGAACAAGGTACAAACCACAGATCAAACTAAAAGTGTAGTTACAGGACGGTTCACTCTACACAGACAAGGCCGTCACAAACACTGAACACCACTAAGAACAATATATACACAAAGGCAAACGAGCAGGGAGGGAAGCACAGCTGAAACACATTAGGTAATCACCAACAGGAAAAAAGCTAGACAAGAACACCAGGCACAAAAAATTACATAATAAAACAGGAAGTAAAGTACTCGGTAACACATGAGGACAGATCTACGAAAGTAAAACAAAAAACATGGAAAGACTGCAAAATCAGAGCATGGACTGAGACCGGACCAAACAGGAGACAGGACTACACTAAACATGGAGACATAAGACCAAGGACTAAGACACAGACCAAAGTAATAAAACATAGAAGTACAAAGACCAGGAAAAACACTAAACATGAACTAAAGCACAAGACTAAGAACTAAAATGTAGGACTAAGAAATAAGATAAGAGACAAGACATATACTAAGAAACTTAAACATCCGAATGAACAAAAGACTAGATTAAGCTACAAAACCCCAAACATGACAAGATCAAATAAAGCTTACAGAACACAAAACCATGAACACAACCAAATCCTAACAGCTAGTCACTAGGTGGTTCAGTAACTAGGCTTCATTCTGCCCGCCTCAGCCTCTTCGTCCATTTTTGAGTTAGTCATAGTCAGGCACTGCCGGCTGTTGGGTGCCACCCACACTGAGTTTCATAACAGCTCTTCAGAAACCTATGGGTGACATCACGAACACTGCATCCTTACAATCACTTGTTGAGTGTTATACCAGATAAATGCAAATTTCAACAAGACAAATAATTACCAGCTACCCACTGCCATATATAAAAGATGAATAGAGGCTCCCCAACTCTAAAATGTGCCATAGAGATTATATAAGAAAAATCAATAAATAAAATATATATTCTATAAAGCTTAGTCTGAATATCTAATATGTATCTATAATCTATTTAGAATGACATTTCCTCTTTGTGCTGGCCACAACTGTGTCCATTGCTGTGCTATTGCAGAATGATATTTACTGAGCGACATGATTGCATTTGCCAGTTTCTGCTGCAATGACCACCAAACATTTGTCATGTTTTAGGGATTAAGACCAACTGTGATGACGGAAAATTGTTTCTTCTTTCTCTTATAATCTTTTATGCAAGTACTTATAATAGTACTGTTTTTTCCACAACACCATAAATTGTAGCGTCCTTAGTTCAAGTCCAGCTGGGGACCTTTGTTGCATTCCTCTCTGTCTCATTTCCTGTCATCTCTGTACTGGCACTTTCTAATAAAGGCACAAAAGCCCACCCAAAAATAATTTAGTAGTAGTTTAAAACACCACAGAGCATACACAAGATTGCTTGGTAGGACAGTGTGCCCTGTTTTGGTGTGGTGTGGTGAAAATTCCCACTTGAAATGGCTAACTCGAACTGATGTAAATTAAATAATATCTGTAAGGCAGTTTTGCTGGACTACTTAGTGATTTTAATCACGTCTGCTTCTCCTCATTTGATGTTACTGCTCTCTGTAAAACCGAGACAATTAAGTCTGACAAAAGATCCCTGAGGATAAATGATCCGATAAGAACAGTATATGCTACCAAGAGTCACAAACCAAGGGTCCTACTCATTGTCCTATTAATGTTCCTGCTGCCATCCTATCCTTGTGACTGTGAGAGAAACTCAGCATCTTTTGAGAAAACTGAAGATATTTAACCTATACTCCTAATGTCATGAACTGTGCTCCATCTCAGTGTAAGATCTTGTAGACTTGCTGTAATGTCACAAATGACACCTTCGGACCATTAGTAAAACAAATAAAAAAAGATTTAGCTACTTGGTTCTCACTTACTGGCCATTAACAGCTCCCTCTCTGCTGGCCATGTTCCAAAAAGACACATACAGATATCTCATTCCTAAATATCTCCAGGCATTTCATCAAACTTCCCATTACTAAATAATACACCAATTACACTCAAAAATATACATGCATAAGATATATAATCTGGGTTCTCCATATCCAAATATTTAAATTACACCAGAAACACAAGAACCAAAATGTGTACATGCCAAACTTTCCCAACACAGACCTCATTTAAGCTCAACAAACATTACTAGATCAATGCTTTTGTCAAAATTAATTTCCTGCTTTGTCAGGCCACTGAATTCAATTTGACACTAACCTTTACTAACAAATGTGGATGCTACAGTATTATTTGAGCAGCAGTAAGTGTAGTAGTAAAAAATCCTGTAAAAAGTATATGTAGGTGAGGAAATATTTCAGCCTCTACTGTCTTCCTTTTATGGATCTCAATATTCTAAGAGATGTCAAAAGTTATTACAAGTTATCAACAGAAATTGGGATGTTTATTTTCAACATTTTCAATCCACTCCAACTGTCAATAATGCTGTATGTTGTGCAAGATATGTGTAGTAACTCTTATATTTTTAGCACTAAAGATGGTCCACAGTGGGAGATTACCAAGGATTGTGTCTGCCAAGCTGTCTATTTTATCTGTGCTCCCAAGGAGAGGTTAAAGTTCCTACGCCACTGCATGCATTATTCAAATGTCAGAAAATGTTTACAGAATTCTACATCAGATTTACCTATTGTATAGTATCACAATTATTATTTATAGAGGAAAGTAAGTGTCACATTGACTGAGAGATATTTAACATTGCTTCAGGGGCATTTAATTTTCCTCTAAGAAATGAACTGAACTGTCACTAAGAACTTTATTTACTTTAAATCTTCTATTGATTTGATTTTATCTTGTATATTATAAATTCAGTAAGATAGTACAATGCACTGTTACATAACCTCAGCAATAAAACAGGTTTTATTAAACTTGTAGCAAAATGGCAAAGAAATTCATATTCATTATATTACCATCCTTTCTGGTTTTGCTGATTAAAAAATTTAAATAAATGGTTAATAGGTTATCCAGCACGATGCTGCTTTCAGGCTTCATGCTTGGTTTTATCTGTCCACTCATAAGTGGATAAGTGTACCACTGTCAGCTCACATCTGATTGGAACACTGCCTGATGCATAAGAATGAAGAAGAACTAACCTTGCATAGCCATCCACGTGTGACTGAGGCTATGACTGAGTCTGATCAGAACAAAGCACTTGGCCTATTTTAAGGATTTCATTCCACCACATATAGTAGATACAGAGATAGCATTTTGAATGCTGGCATGGATTATTTGCATCTTGGCATTGTATAACAAATGTCAAGCACTATCAGTAATATGAAATCTTTATTTTCAAATCAACATTGAAACATCAACATATGGTTACAACTTAATTTTAGGGGTCCCAAAGTTCCAAAACAATTTCCTAAAATAATTCTTATGAAGGTTCCAGCAGAGGTTCATTGAATATGGTACAATTAGAGGGAAAATTGAGAAAGTGTTCAATTGGTACTCTTCCACTAAATTAAATCAAATTAATTGCTAGTGTAACCAAGACAGTCAGTGCAAAGCAGGTCAACAGAACTTTTGACTTTCTGTCGGGTGGCAAAGGCGAGCACAGGCGAGCATTAATGTGAATGTGTGTGCAGCCCAGTATCCCTTATCTCCCCTCTCTCAACAGAGTTTGAGATGAGGTCGGTAACAACACTACACACAGCCTACTGCTGCTGATCAGTCAAGCGAGGATTGGGGCATGATGCATCCTTCTCTGATTCTGGAAATCAACCACCCAACTGCTGTTGCACTACTGTGAATGAATCTGCTGTAAGACACAGGCAGCGGTGAAGAGGAACATAGAAAAGAAGACTAGAAACTCTCTTTGAACTCATGTGGGTAGAGACAGATTCAGGGTGTCAGGGTATAACAACAGAAGTTGCATCATATGGACAGCATTATCATGTTCCTGAATAGTGATGTTCACAGACGTGGTCCTTCCCTGGGCCTTGAGTAAATGATGGAGCCAGAAGTGCTGTTTAAAAAATAAATGTTATGTGTAATTTCAGTCAACTTAGCTTCCTTATGGGGTACCATGACAGGTTACTAATCAAAGGTTACATGAGACATCAACTAGGAGTGTTCGTTGATTCATTAATTACATGTTTTTTATTGTTGTATTTTACCATTTTAATATAGATATTCACTTTTAGGTGGGGTACTTTTCATATGATAATGTCTGTCTTGGTTATTAGCAACTTAGGACCATGTTGGAAATATGAGATCTTATTTTAACATGTGATCCCTTGGATTCAATGTGTTTGGTAGATCCTTAAATAATTCAAGTAAAACAAATTAATCAAAAGAATGAATGAGAAGATTCCATCTTTTGTAATGACTCAAAATGACAAAAAAAGCTGTCTGTTCTGGTGCAGCCCAGTATAGAAGCAGAGCAGGATTTACAGAAGTGTACTTGTATGTTTGTGTGGATGTTGGGGAGGTAGGTGGACCTGAAGTAGAAGACCAGAGTTTGCGCCCCGTCACAGTTCAACAATTAATGGCTTTTTAGCAACGCATGTAGCAGCATGGGTGTAGGGTTGACACTGCTGTTGGTCAGCTGTTTGGTTTATGACAAAATACCTGCAAATCTAATGGCATCCCATCAGCCCCAGCATTACTGTGCTTAGTGTTAATTAGCAAATGCTTGTATGCTAACACACTAAACTGTGACCAAGGTAAGGACCAGCATGTTACATTGTCTTTGTGAGCATGTTTAGCATGATGCTGGCATTTAGCTCAAAGCAATGCGGAGCCCATACATGGCCACAGTAGCTGTCATAGTTAAGGGTAGGGTAAATCTCTAGAAGATAAATATAAGTCAACCCAATGTCCCAATTGTGTAGACACTTGCTATAACTGTCCCAATTCATCTTAGTGAAAGAAGGGGAGGTATTGTCTATAATTATCTCTTCGCTCTCCATCCTCTGCTCTCATCATCGTCATCAGTGTCTGTTTCGGCAATGACTTAGGATCAAGCTAGGACAGAGCAATAAGAGGCGAGAGAGTGCAGGGAGGCGGGGTATGGATGATAAACAAAGACATATGAGGAAAAAGTGACAAATTGAAGAGGAAAGAAGCAGAAGAGGCATAGAAGGCAAGGAAAGACAAAGAGTAGAGAAATAAAAACAAAGTCACACAGCACAAGATTGTGTCCAGGAAAAATGCAGGACAGCAGAACAGATAAGGGGATGGTACTACCTTTCCATTTGTGTACTATCTGGTGTTTGGGGCTGAGGGAGAGATAATGAAACAATAGGGAGGGAGAGTCATGGTGGAATTAGGAATGACATTTGTCCCAAAACCAGAGAGAAGAAAGACGTATCTTATGTCTGAAACCTGTTCTGTCAAGAGAGTGAAGTTTAGAAGTCTTGGAGAGTAGAGGAGATGGTGGAAAGAGAGGACAACAGACAAAATCTATACAACAAAAGCAAATTTATTAGGGTTGGAGAGGAGTTCAGACCAGAATACAAGACAAGAGGCTTGGTGAGAAAGAGGTGAGATGAAACAGGTGCACCATTCATAGAGGGATAAATGAACCAGAAAGTATTGGAGCAACAGAGAGGGTGGGGCTAGATCATCAGCCAGTCAGGGTATCAGGCAGAGATATGAAGGGTAGGGTGAGATGAGGACACATGGCAGCAAAGAGTTGGTTATGAAAGATAGAAGGGGGGTTGGGGCATTGGAGGGGAAGAGGCAAAGCTGCCAGAATCCACAGCTCATTGTCTGCAAATAATCTGCTTCGGGTCACCTTATTCAGCTTGTCCATGGCTTTGTCCCTTAGTAACTCCTGGCTGCTGTTGCCTGGAACTCCTAATTATTCTCCACACATAGCACAATCTTTGGCCAACATCACATAAAATTCCACTTACACAGTTCATTTAGCTGTGCTCACATTGCTGAGCTTCCAGTGTAAGATACACAAATAGTTATTGAAAAGTGGTAGCTAGCGCTGAAGTATCACGTCGGCTAAATGCAGTGAATGTAACGGTAATGTAACGAGCATGGATTAATTCAGCCTCATGCATATAAAATATTACTGTAACGTTGTAGTGGGAGTTTACCTGAGTTTCCAGCATTTTGTGTGAACTCGAACGGATATTGCTTGCTCTTAAGTTCAAGCACACTCAAAATACGTGGTTGCAATCTAAAAACTACACCACTAGTGGCCCCTAAAAACTACATAATGCCCCTTTAAGTAGACAAATGTCATTTTAACAACAAAAAGGAATATTTTCTAGCAGTTCAAGTTTAAGATGTAACCACTAATCAAACTGCAGTGGTTTGAGCCAAGTCCAAGTCAGGTTTGAATTCAATCGCAAAAAAAGTTTAAACCAAGTCTCAAAATCCAAGTTTAATCTCAAGACTTCTTATTGATGACAAATGATTTCTTTTCAAAGCTATGTTTATGATTCTAAAAGCAGGGACCTCAATGCTAGGTCCCCCCTGTGCACAACTCTGTTACTGTCATACCTACTGTTATGTCCCCGGCTGGTCTAGGGGTGTGGCACGAACAAAAGATAAATAAAACCGAGTGGAAAAACTAAAGGAGGACTCAAAAACGTGACGAGTTAATATGTATTTATTAAACAAACACAATAAAAGCGATTAACGGAAAAAAAACGATCTGTTAACTCAAGAGACGATGTAAAGTATATGTTAGAAAAGGCAACAGAAAACAAGGCCACACAGTCTCCACGGCTCCCACCGCGCTGGGGAAGCCTATGGAGATGGCCCGCTGCTCACCACACCGGCCGTCCACAGACGCCGCGATAAGAACTCCCTTGAAGCGGGGTTGATGGTGAGGCACTGCCGGTCAAACTCCTGGAACCACACAGCGATACAAACAGTACTCCACACAGTTATCCACACAGTGATACACACAGTATTCCACACAGGAGTCTAATGCACACTTAGTTACTACTAAGATGAGCAGGCTGCCGCAAAGTGAGACCCAGAGCATTCCCCTTGCTCTGCTTATAAGGTCCACTAATGGCTGATTAGCCACAGCTGCGGGATCCGCCCAGCATCACACAAGGTATACACCTGCCAAAAAGGAGAAAGACACGCCCACAGCAACACAAACCCCACACAGACCTCACGGGTCGTAACACCTACTGAGGCTGAAACATGCTTCTCTGGAATGCACATAGGGAAATGTGCATGGAGGTCATTTGGAGGTGAGTGCATGAATTCATGGCTGTTTCTTTTATATGATCAGCCAAAAAACTAGCTTGACACTCAGGTTCGCATTACAAGTTATGAAGATTTAAGAGATGTGTGCTTCGTTACCCCCTTAGCTTCTGTGACACATAACACCCTTCTTTGTGTTGTTGTGTATCTTTAAAGAATCATAAGTCAAGTCCACTTGAAGGGGCATTATGTTTTCAGCGACCACTAGTGGCAAGGTATTAAGACTGCAACCAGGTGTGCACTGTGCTTGCTTGAACTCTTGAGCGAGCATAATCCAAAACACATTTCATACAGAAATCCTGCAATAAACGCAGAAATGCCAGCATGCAGTCTGTGGCTGTTGCATATTGGCACAGTACTCCCGAAAGAAGGCAGAGTGACATAGGCTATAGAGACATACAGACAGGGTGACAGCTTCACACAACATGCTGGAAACTCAGGTAAACTCCCAATGCAACATTACAGTAATATTTTTATCAACTTGAGGTTGAACTAATCCATGCTCGTTACATGATAACAGTGACTGCATTTGGCAGACGTGCTACAGCAATAGCTTGCCTGTCTGCTTTTCAGTTCTATCTTTACTGTCTGTGTATCTTTCCAACACTTTCTCATTTCAATGCGTTATAACTGACGCTTTCAGCCGGCGTGACAAAGCGTAAGGATTTTACGTTAAAGGTACCCTTCAGCGTCCGTATGAAATGCCCCCGTTTCCTACGTTGCAGCGGCCAATGTGCGCAGCTGTAGGGTTAGCCGGTCGACATGCATACATTCAGTGACTTGGGTTTAGGCACTAACATTTCGGATGGTTGTGGTTAGGGTAGGGGCTTCGGGGGGCTGTCAGCACCTTTATCACGAATGCTAGCACTTCCGGGCTGAACTGGACGCCCCGGAGCGTCTCATACAGACGCTTCCGGAAGCGTCTCATGCAAACGCACCCAGTGTGTCTGCATGAGACGCTAAAGAGTACCTTTTGCGTCAAATACCTACGCTTTGTCACTCTTTCTCTAATCGTCGGAATATGACGCCCTGAGATGAGAACGGGCTCATTTTTCACAAGAGGCTCAGCAATGTAAACACAGCTATATGTACTGGATGATAAGGAAACCGTTAGTGAGTTGGATTGGTTATTATAATGAGATTGTGTCACTTTTTAGTGCAAAGCCATTGGTAGACAGGATTTTGTTAAAAGTAGTATTGAAGAGTAATGATGATACGACTAACAGCGTGTAAGTAGTGGTTCATGTTTTTAAGCAGCTGACCCGCTAGTTACTGTAACTAGCCTGTGAGCTGAAGGCAGTAAACTGTCCAAGGTGGAGGACAAGACGTGTTCCTGTTTGTAAGTTAGATAAGAAGGAGACATTGTCAAGAGAGAATACTTTTGGCTGCTGTCAGGCTGTGATTGTCAAAGACAAAAAGACGAAAATAAATATATAAATATAAAACTCTCCCTTTTTAGTTCTGATTTTTCTGAAAGGAGGACAACAAGGGGTATGTGGTTTACGTATAGCAGGGAAAAAAACAATTTTGGTTGGACCTGCAAGTATGTTTATTATTTAAGTCAGACTTGAGTCAAGATAGCTCTAACATTCAACTACTACTATTACTACTAATAATAATAATAGTAATAATAATAAGTAAATACCAAAGGCAATGTTATGTGGGAAAAAAACTACAAAAACGACTAAATATACAGTTATCCTACTTAACAGTATAGTCATACCATAAATATAAACAAACAGAATCTGTCTTTATTAAGATATTAAGTATGCTGTCTTTCTGTCTTAGGCACACACACAATTCCTGCCAATAGCAGAAAAATCCACAGAGACCAGAATCGGCAATGTCCTGCCAAGCACTGTCATCTTCATTTTAATGCTCCTTAATTGGCTGGGTTTGACAGGCTCTGTTAATATGTAGCTAAATGACTTGCATCTAAGGATTATCCACTGACCCTCTAATTAATCAAGAAGGCACAATGGCGGCCAACTGTGAACGTTTATGTTTTATTATCAAGAGAATGAGCTGAAGCAATAATTATTTATTCACCACATGGTTTGCAGCATTCTATGTGTGACATTAATGTGGGTGCTGGCTTTTGGAATTGTAATGGCACTCCATTAATGCCAATCACAAAATTTTGAAACAACATCTACACTAGGGCTTCTTTGAAATGTTTTTAGGTTTACGGAAAGACATTTATATTCAATATATAATGCTTGAATCAGTATGCACTGTCAGGTATCAGAACAATGCCTTTAAATAAATTGTTTTCTTTTTAATTTTGGGAAAGATGAGGGTATAAAATTTAGAAGGGACATATCCCTACCAATAAGTCAGTGTCTAGTCAATGTATTTGGTACACAAATGGTTAACAGTTCTTGTTCTATACTATCCAATGCATTTTTCAAGTTTTGAAAGATGTTCTCCCCGCCTCATAGGTCTCTCACTGGTTTGTTGTCTACCTTTTTCAGACCCTCAGTGACTTTATTTCAAAGAAATTTCCCAAGGAGAGATGTATTTACTGTCCCCACCAACAGTGACATGAAATATCCACCCTTTGGGAGAGACACTTGCCAACTTTCTTGCAGAGTTAGAAACTATTGTAAATATTCTCATCTCTAGACGTTTAATGTAAAGCTGGAGCCAGCAAGCGATTAGCTTAATGTAAAGACCGGAAGCAGTGGAAACCCAGCAAGTCTGGCTCTTGAAGTGACTTCTTGCACATCTAAAGTTAATTAATCATATCTACCAAGTGCGAAAATTACAATTTAGGGCTGCATGTTTTGGCAAAAAAGTCATATTGCGATTACTGTGGACAATATTGCGATTTGCGATTGTGATATAATGGAATAAATGGCATTGAGTCTACTTGCTTGATTATCAAGGAAAAATGCACAAAATACTGACATTTTGAAATGTGTATAAATTTCTCAACAAGCATAGGAAGAAATACAGGCTTTTGCTACTAGTCCAAAAATAGTGATTTTTTTTTGTTTTATTTTTTATTAATAGAAAATAGAAATACAGAACAAAACTCTACAAAAACTCTACAGGCTTATACATTCACACTCACATTCACACCCTAAAAATATACATGAATACAAAATTTTAACAATATTACAAAATGTATGTAACAATATTGCAACAGAAGAATAAATATGTATAAATATGTAAATATATGAAAGAGAAAGGAGAGACTACCTGGATTCATTTAATTATAATGCACATAAAATATTCCATTTTTTGTTATATTCATCTAATTGATTGTTGCTTTCTGCTATTATCATTTCTAAAAGAAGATGAGACCTTATAACATTCTTAAAGTGACTTAAATACAGGCTTGGTGATACTTTTGTTTTAAAATTAAACATTTTCCCTATTGATAAAATAGTATTTAACACAATTAAAAAACTACCTGTAAAATGACCAAGCACAATAGTTTGTGGTGTTATGATAAGTTCTATTCCAGCCGTCTTTAGCCAGACTTGGACACTTGACCAGAATTTATATACCAATGGACAAAAGTAAAATAAATGCCATAGGTCTTCCACTTGTTCCTCACAAAATCTGCAATGTAGATTATTTTCAATGTGACATAAATATAAAAATAGAGTTTTTTAGTTGCAATTATCTTGTAAAATTTTTTTAGTTGGAATATTCTTGAATATGAATCTACTGTAGTGTTATAAATTGATCTAAAGTATTCTTTCCATGGGATTGGTGCATTGATTTGATCTTCCCAGTATTGGCAGATTTTGTGAGGAAAAAGTGCAGAACCTGCAGAATATAACTTCCAATTATAAATTATTTTATTAATTTTTATATTATGTAACCATTTTTGGCGTTGTACTTTTGGGAGACAAACCAAGTGCTTGTGTTTATTTTGTATTTTTTGTTTCCAGCCAATATTGCTGAAACAATCTGATTGAATCGATACAAATCTAAACATTCGTTAAATTGTATTGAGAAATCATAAAATGAGATAATGTGACCAGGTGTATCTAAGAAGTCATTCACAAAAATTAACCCGTTTTGAATACATGTATTCCACAGAAGTGGTTGGTCTCCTACAATAATTTCAGAGTTCATCCATAGTATCCGATTCTGCATATCATCTGGAGTGTCAGGAGGTTGGTACTGGAAATGCTTTTAGTACGTCTTTAAAAAAGGGTGAGAGTTATTTTAATTGGTAAAGAAATATTTCTTTGATATGTAATGATTTTAATTGATAAAATGGAAATAAATCAGAACCAAATAAAAAAAGGATGTATATAATCTTTTACTGGTGAGCC
Source organism: Lepomis gibbosus (assembly GCA_029875015.1). Taxonomy (NCBI): domain Eukaryota; kingdom Metazoa; phylum Chordata; class Actinopteri; order Centrarchiformes; family Centrarchidae; genus Lepomis; species Lepomis gibbosus. The sequence continues at coordinate 924 of JAPMOB010220577.1, read as the reverse complement.
ATTGCCTGAGATGATATATTTTATTAACCCAAGAAGCTTTTAAAGAACCGTTCATTGCTTGAAAATATTTTTAATTTAATCCACCATTTTCATATGAATTGCATAAATATTGTCTCTTAATTTTATCCGGTTTATTATTCCATAAAAATTAGAAAATTTTTTGTTCAAAGCATTAAACAAATAAGTGTCAGGAGTTGGAAGAGTCATTATTAAATAAACAAATTGGGGTATTACCAATGAATTAATCAACGTGACCTTTCCTTGTAATGTAAGTGATCTGCTCCTCCATGGCTACTTTTTGCATCTTTTTGTCATAGTTGTATTTAACAATATATTTAAAATTATGTGGTATGTAAATACCTAAAATATCTACGGAACCGTTTGTCCATCTAATTGGAGCAGAACAACTTAAATTAAAATCTGGACTATTTATAGTCCCTATTCTCAATATTTGCCACTTCTCATAATTTGGTTTCAAACCTGATATTTTGGAAAACAAATTTAGATCTGTGATCAAGGATTCCAAAGTAAATTGTTTTGGTTGTATAAAAAAGGTTGCATCATCAGCATACATTGTAAGTTTTGTCTCTATACCATAGTATCTGTATTCTTTCTAATTTTAATTGCTAATATTTCAGTACATATCAGGAACAAATATGGTGACAATGGACACCCCTGGCGAACCCCTTGTGTTAGGGGAAATCTAGTAGATAAATACCCATTATTTGACTCTACTGATGGTTTGTTTATAGAGTGTCTCAAACCTCTATAAACATTTCTTAATGAACTCCCATCTAACTTTATCAAAGGCCTTTTCAAAATCTGCTATAAATAATAATTGTTATGGTTGAATATTTCATAGAAATCTACAGTGTCAAGCATCTGTCTCAAATTGTCACCAATAAATCTTCCTTTTATAAACCC
>JAPMOB010220574.1:0-11445 GCA_029875015.1 Lepomis gibbosus | reverse complement strand
TCGGCAGAATTCAAATGAGCCATTTTAATCTAGATTAATCTAGATTAATTTTGAAATTAATCTAGATTAAAAAAATTAATTTATGCCCACCCCTAATATATATACACACACAGTACAGGCCAAAAGTTTGGACACACCTCCACATTCAATGTGTTTCCTTTATTTTCATGACTATTTACATTGTAGATTCTCACTGAAAGCATCAAAACTATGAATGAACACGTGGAATTATGTATTTAACAAAAAAGTGTGAAATAACTGAAAACATGTCTTATATTCTAGTTTCTTCAAAGTGGCCACCCTTTGCTCTGATTACTGCTTTGCACACTCTTGGCATTCTCTTGATGAGCTTCAAGAGGTAGTCACCTGAAATGGTTTTCCAACAGTCTTGAAATAGTTCCCAGAGGTGCTTAGCATTTGTTGGCCTTTTGCCTTCAACGCTGCGGTCCAGCTCACCCCAAACCAACTCGATTGGGTTCAGGTCTGGTGACTGTGGAGGCCAGGTCATCTGCCGCAGCACTCCATCACTCTCCTTCTCGGTCAAATAGCCCTTACACAGCCTGCGGTGTGTTTGGGGTCATTGTCCTGTTGAAAAATAAATAATGGTCCAACTAAATGCAAACCAGATGGGATGGCATGTCGCTGCAGGATGCTGTGGTAGCCATGCTGGTTCAGTATGCCTTCAGTTTTGAATAAATCCCCAACAGTGTCACCAGCAAAGCACCCCAACAGCATTACACCTCCTCCTCCATGCATCACGGTAGGAACCAGGCATGCAGAATTCATCCGTTCACCTTTTCTGCGTTGCACAAAGACACGACGGCTGGAACCGAAGATCTCAAATTTGGACTCGTCAGACCAAAGCACAGATTTCCACTGGTCTAATGTCCATTCCTTGTGTTTCTTGGCCAAACAAATCTCTGCTGCTTGTTGCCTCTCCTTAGCAGTGGTTTCCTAGCAGCTACTTGACCGTGAAGGCCTGATTTGCGCAGTCTCCTCTTAACAGTTGTTCTAGAGAGGTGTCTGCTGCTAGAACTCCGTGTGGCATTCAGCTGGTCTCTAATCTGAGCTGCTGTTAACCTGCGATTTCTGAGGCTGGTGACTTGGATGAACTTATCCTCAGCAGCAGAGGTGACTCTTGGTCTTCCTTTCCTGGGGCAGTCCTCATGTGAGCCAGTTTCATTGTAGCGCTTGATAGTTTTTGCGACTGCACTTGGGGACACATTCGAAGTTTTCGCAATTTTCCGGACTGACTGACCTTCATTTGTTAAAGTAATGATGGTCACTCATTTCTCTTTACTTAGCTGATTGGTTCTTGACATAATATGATTTCTAACAGTTGTCCAATATGGCTGTCGGCTGTGTATCAACCTGACTTCCGCAAAACACAACTGATGGTCCCAACCCCATTAATAATGGAAAAAAATCCACTAATTAACCCTGACAAGGCACACCTGTGAAGTGAAAACCATTTCAGGTGACTACCTCATGAAGCTCATTAAGAGAACACCAAGGGTTTGCTGCACTATCAAAGAAGCAAAGGGTGGCTACTTTGAAGAAACTAGAATATAAGACATTTTTTCAGTTATTTCACAATTTTTCGTTCAGTACATAATTCCATATGTGTTAATTCATAGTTTTGATGCCTTCAGTGAGAATCTACATTGTAAATAGTCATGAAAATAAAGGAAACGCATTGAATGAGAAGGTGTGTCCAAACTTTTGGCCTGTACTGTATATCTAATAAAAATATACAGTGCAGTCTGAACAGTGTGTGGAAAGGGGAATAATTTGTGAGTGTATGCTAAATGTTATGTAGGCTGAGAGGAAGGGTAAAGTTCCGGATTATAGGAGACTGTCTGGGAGTGAAGGACTTCAGGTTTCTTTGAACGACCTGAAATACGGAGTATTTGCATGTATTACCATGCAGCAGCATTGAAGACATTGCAAATATGTTAGTGTGAGACCGGCAGTAGTGAAATCTAGAAGAACGAGTGGTGCCTCTCTGCCCTCTCCAAGCCATGTGTCCCTGTGGCTGTCTTATAAGTGGCTGCAGGTGAGTGTGCAGAATTACTCCCGCCTTTGCCATTTTGGATTGAGTGTGCAGATAAACAAGCGGCATACGGCGCAACTAATTGTTCCATTACACAAAGTAATCAAGCAGCTTTGTTGGAAATAACAGGTCTCAGAAATGTCTCTATTCTGCCTGATGATGTTTTGAGTTTTTACGACTGAAACAGTGCCTGCCTCCCACCAAGAGTCCACCTGCACTCTTTGGGAGAAATTAAAAAAAAAAATAGATGGTGCTTGTGCTAGTGGATAACAAGTACATAAATACAGCATATTTCACTTGGGAAAATATCTACCTCCTCATAGGTGAGAAATGGACTTGATTTGCTTGAGACTAAAATTCCTGAGGACTCGACCTAAGACATGACGACACAAAGCCGAGGAGACTTGGTGACACATACATATTGAAAGATGCTGTAATGTGCGTAGGTTTTCCTTTTGGAGCACAAGTCTTATCACATATTCACCACCAATAAAGCTTTTACTGTACTTTTAGCAGTCACTTCAGGGCTGAAATAAAGGAAGTATATGGCTGAGGCTCCTGAGACTATAGGGAAGGGACTAAAGTAGAAGTTGTTTTAAATTTAATCAGCGAGCTGTCTGTGTGAGTCACCTGAGACAAACACATAAAGCCTCCATTATGCAAGTTTCTTAACATTTAAGAAGAGACGAAGTTCTATGAAAACCCAGGAGCAGTGAACACACAGAAACACAGCATGCTGCATTGTGCATCATTAAACATATTTTCAGAATTGTTTTTATTGCCAGGTATGTGTACGCATACGAGGAATTTGACTCAGGATTGTACATTGCTCACAATGTGCTTACTTACAGTAATACAATAATAAAATCATACACAGATGCGCATACACTTAGCAGCATACATGTACACAGTGTGATGAGTGCAAAGAACGCTGGAATAAATAAGTATTATATGTGGTGTTATGTACAGGTGGTTTTGGTACACAGTATATACAATATACAATATGAATATAAACAGTATGAACAGCTCTGAAATAGAGAATGATGAATATATAGTAAGTGGTAGCCAGTAAACAGTTGGCAAAGTTAATGGGTTATTGCACAGGAATTGTTCCTGACACTGTGAGTCAGAAATCAGCTGCATCAGGGTGATGGCTTATGGGAAGAAACTGTTCCTGAGTCTGTTGGTTTTGGCGTACAGTGCTCTGTAGCACCTACCAGACGGGAAAAGCTGGAAGAGGTTGTGTCCGGGGAGAAATGGATCTGCAGTGATGTTTCCTGCCCGTTTCCTGACTCTTGAAATGTATAAGCCCTGAATGGAGGGCAGGCTGGCACCCATGATCTTTTCTGCAGTTCTGTCCGTTGTAGTCTGTCCCTGTACTTTTTGGTTGCAGATCCAAACCAGACAGTGATGGACGTACAGAGGACAGACTGGATAACCAGTCTGACCTCTAACCCTAAACTGCAGGGGGTCCAGCAAGGGACCTATAATGTCCTTCAGGTGGGCCAACACCAGTCTTTCAAAGGACTTCATGACTACAGATGTCAGGGCAACAGGCCTGTAGTCATTTAGTCCAGAGATGGAGGGTGTTTTGGGGACCGGAATGATTGTGGAGCGTTTGAAGATGAGGGCCAGCTGGTCAATACAGATTTTCAGGCAGGATGGGGAGACACCATCGGGGCCAGGAGCCTTCCTGTGGAAGAGCTGGCATCCTGCACACACATAGATCGTGAGTGCAGGTGAGGGGGGTGACAGTGTGGCAGTGGGGGAAGGTAACTGTCTGAAGTTTGTCCAGGTCAGTGGCTGCAGCTTCAAAAACACTCCAGCCTGTGCAGTCAAAGCAGGCCTGTTACTCCAGCTTTGACTCGTTGGTCCATCTTTTCACACTCTTCACAACAGGTTTAGCAGATTTCAGTCTCTGCCTGTATGTCGGGATAAGATAAACCAGACAGTGATCAGAGAGCCTAAGGTTGCATGGGGGACAGAGCGATAGGAGTTCTTTAATGTTATGTAGCAGTGATCCAGTGTGTTAGTGTCCCTGGTGGGACACTTAATATGCTGTCTGTTCTAAGGAAGTTCATGGGTGAGGTTTGATCTGTTGAAGTCCCCAAGAACAATGAGCAAGGAGTCTGGGTGTTTTTTCTCCACGTTAGTTATCTGGTTAGCCAGGTGTAGTAACTCCTCACTAACACAGGCCTGAGGTGGAACAAATGAGGAAAACTCCCTCTGTGAATAAAAAGGTTTACAGTTTATGAAAAATGTCTCTAAGTGAGGGCTGCATGATTTCTTCAACACTGTGACATCTGTACACCAACCTTCGTTTATGTAGAGACAGATTAAGCTTTTCCCGTGAGCTTAAATCCTGGCAGGAAAAGTGCGCTGTCCGGGATGTGCGGGGAGAGCCAGGATTCAGTAAAACAGAGGGCGGCACATCTGCAGAAGTCCGAGTTAGTTCTGTTGAGGAGCAGCAGTTTTTCCATTTTGTTGGCCAGAGAGCGGACATTCGCCAGGTGGACTGAAGGGAGCACAGTGCAAAAACACCACTGTCTCAGTTTAACCAGTGCGCCACCGCCAGTGGTGGTGCTCCTGGGCGGTATCTCCAGGGATCCAGCGTTCGCTCAGGTGGTTCGGGTGAATCCCTGCGTCGAGCTGAGATGGACCGATGAGGATAGCTCCTGCAGGGTAGTGGGCTGGATCTTCGGCGTGATTCACCGGGGAGGCAGCAGTTCACGTCTGCAGAGAGTATATCAGCAGCTGCCGTTGTCATCCCTGAACTTTGTGGTGCTTCTGCGCTACGCTTAAGTCCAGACGGTACGGGGTTTCGCCGTGGTTCGTCGGGTGGATGTCCTGCAGAGACGGGAACAGCTCCCGCGGATATGAAAGACATAACGGGGAGGCCCAGTGGCAACAGTATTCACAGAACTGGTGTGGTGAGCGCCGCTAACATCCACAAACGCTTTACAGTAAATAAAGCAATACGCATGAACCGGAAGTGGAAGGTTGTTCACACTGTAAACAACGGACGCATAATCTGGGATCAAAAAGTCAAACCAAAAGGTCCCTTTGGCGGACATCTAAATATCCAAAGCTTAAAATCAAAAAGCGATCAAATTATCCACATGTTGACTGAATCAAACCTGGATTGTTTCTGCCTATCCGAAACTTGGCTGCATAAAAATTCCCTACTGCTGCACTTTCAGTTCTGGGGTACATCTTCTACAGGAGAGATAGAGCTGACACCAAAGGGGGAGGGGTAATGATCTATGTGAAAGATAACATACAGTGCAGTGAAATCCAGTGGAAAATCCCAATGGATTTAGAATGTGTTAAGAGCGGGTTAAATCTATCTCTTGCACCTCAGATGTCTTTGACATTAATAGTCTTATATCGACCAAAATCTGCTAACAGACTTTTATGATAAGTTCAAGGAAATGTTAAAGCAGTGTGATTTTAAAAAGGAGGTTATAGTGATCTAGTGATTAATCTACACTGGGACAATAACAGTACAAGGAAAAAACTGCAGCAAATTATGGATGGATTTAATTTTGTCCAGATGGTTAAAGGACTGACACGGATCACAAACAATTGTAGCACCCAAATTGACCTAATCTTCACCAATCATCCTGAATGGATCACAAAATCGTACAACATAGTTCATTGGCATTCCAAGGAGCAAACAGGAACAATTTCACACAGCAATAAGAAATATGAACTGGGACACTCTACTATTGGACAATGAACTGGAAACAATTAGTCAGAAATTCACTGAATGCTTACAAACAAAAATTAATGAGTTTGCAGTGACAATTAAACACAAAAACAGAAAGTGTTCTTTTCCCTGGCTCAGTGATGATATCAAGATATCAAACAATTAATGAAAGACAGAGACAATGCTCTTTAAAAATCCAATAAGTCGAAACTATCTTGTGACAGACAAAAATTTGCTTCGTTACAGAATAAAGTGACAAGACAACTATGAAAAGCAAAGTCAGACTTTTTATCACAATTATTAAAAACTGTCATGGAAACTCAAAAGCTATTTGGAAACAGATCAGATGTTGAGACCATAACCAAAAGTTTCCCTGTGAAATATAAGAACCTACCTGTCATTAGTTCAGATTTGGTAATTGAGCCCCCACTATATCCAAAATCTGTATCCATATCCGATGTGGAAAAGGCAATTACACAGCTTAATCTTCAAGAGCAAAAGACGTGTATGGGATGGACACACTCATGCTAAAACAAATAGGTCAGTCAATTATGGGTCCACTAACACATATCATTAATGTGTCACTTGATCAAGGGAAATTTCCTGAGCCATGGAAACTGGCTAGTGTCTATACCTATTAGCATTTTCCCAAAAGTATCTAAAGCTGAAAAACTGGTAGCTAAACAAATCACCACTCATATTAATTACAGTTCTTTTCCTTTGCACTCAATGCAGTTTGGATTTAGGACTAATCATTCTACAGAGACAGCAACATTTTATTTTCTGGAAAAGGTTAAATCAAATATGGACAAAGAAGGGATAGTGGGAGCATAATAACAACTTTCACAGAACAATTTTCATAATAACAACCTGAGCAGGTGGCTCAGGTTGTTATTATGAAAAATATTCAAAAAAGTACATAATTGAATGAAAAACAACAGATGTATTACTTTCCCAGGGAACACAAAAGCCATGTGAATATAAATTATATTTAATTAATGAGAGAATGTTCTTCCCAGAAACTGTGTGTGAACCCTGAGACTTTTTTTTGTATCCTACTAAATTTATGGGGTCATTTTGTTGTTGAAATACAAGAGCATCGGTTTAGTTTCAATAGTGGATGGGGCACTCAGTAAGTTGGGGGTCTGAATTATGAATCTGAATAAAATTTAGAGCATTAAAGAGTTCTTCCTGCATTCTGGTGAAAATGTTTTTAATTTATGTAAAAAGTGGAAGGTGACAGTTAAAAGTATAAAAATATAACATAATATAATGCAGTAAGGCCAGAGTTTTCGCTACAGAAATTTTTCCATGGGTAATACCAAGAAAGAGAGTGTCCTTTTTCCAGACTTAACACAGTTAACACCATGTGGGTGAAATTTTATAGATACTCTGACTTCGCTGCGCAACAAGAAGCTAACAGAAACACTGACAAATGTCGTCTAGTCACAGTGGACTAAATTGGCAAGTTTTCATATTGCAGACTAAATTTTTTTCTAGGCCTGGGCACATTAACGCGTTATTGCCTTAATACATTAATTATTATTATTTTGAAAGTTCGCTGCTCACTGGCTCTGAATACACATAGGAGGGGTTGGATGTTGATCAGCCTGCAAATCACCCACCCAAACAAACAGTGGAGGGAGGCTTCGGCAGGATGCAGCGTGTGGGAGAATTAAGACAATCACTCCGCGAGTAAACAGCAGGCGCTCTATTGAGTGGAACCATGGCAACAGCTTCTGTGTGCTACAGAACTGTAGCCTGTTTAACTTAAGTTCAAATTATAGTCCACATAACTTTACCTGATAGGCCATCAACTAGTTTTGCGGGGATGCCCTGTCATGTGAATTCCCTCCTGTTGATGGCCTATTTAGTAAACAGTAATAAACTTCGGCAGTTTCACAGAACGCGCCCGCTTGTCCCCTTCCTCAACCACTTCACCTCACTCTAACAAGGAAACTTGATACTGATTGAACACAGACTGTTTATGCTGCTCCCTGATAAAAGATAAATGTTTCTGCTGATACCTGTTCAGCTTTTTATTTGATTTGACTACATTAATGTTTAAGATTTACAAGAAATATTTTATTGCTACTGTGTAAAGGGAATACTGCTGGGAAAAAACACCTTATTTTTGTTTTAAGTGTTTGCAAACCACATGTTATTGCACTTTTGTGTATCTAGCAGTACATTTAAACTAAAAGTGCAAAATACACTACTGTAGAATTCATTATTCAATTTACAAGTAAACTAGTGCTGGGCAGTGATTAAAGTTTTTTTCCCCAAGTAGTTGAAAGTTTGAACTGGTATTGCTGTGAATCGTTTGCGTAAACTCACCTTAAAATTTTCACCTCAACCGGAAGTCTCACCTCAACACCCTCCCTTTCCAAAATATTGCTTCCATCAACGCCATCATCCTCTCAACCCCCCCTCGGGGGCAGCACCGCCCCCGCTCTTAGACATTGAACTACACTGACACTAGAGGACATAATTATGCAGCATAAGTTGGACTACAAAAACCACATCTGACTTTGCCTTGTTCGTTCTTACCCTGTTGTTTCATGCACGCTATATAAATTTGGACAAGTTGGTGATTACTTGATTACCCAAGGTTGAAAGTGAAATTAAAAAAAAGATATAGGCAGGGGTGCTGGCAGTCAGTCACAGTCGGGCTGCTGGGTCAAGGTCAGTCTATTTAATGACATCATAGTAAATGAGGCGCGATATTCATGTTTTATGCATTCATTTGAATGGCCAGGATAACCTGCGTCTAATACTTATAAACAACAATTTACAACAACATTTCACACTACACCAGACAGCAAACTATACTGTATGTGAAAGTAGCCACAGCAGTTGCAATCAATAACAGGAGCTGATGCATGAGATCTGAGGAGGTGAAGCGGGAGACAAAGCACCTGGACAAGAGAGAGGTGTGACCCACGACCAGTTCATTGTTTATAATGATGCAGTGCAGTGAGGATCCAGCCTGAGGTGGCTCTTTCTCTCAGCTGTTTGGCCGCTTTACGTTAATGTTGTCACCGCAAGGAACAGTGGGATGCATTATCTTCATTCTCCTCGTAAAGGATGGTCCAGTATGTCCTATGCTAAAAGAAGCATTGTTTAGAGAATTCAACCGGCTCTTATCATGGCTGCCACTTAGATACTTCCAGATCATTTCACTCAGTTAGGAACCTGCCTAAGCAAAAAAGACAATTCAACTGCAAACCAGACTTTTCCTTCCACTCCTCTCCTATTGGCTGGAGAGCCACAGGCCTGCTCCTGTGATTAGGAAAAATTACAATGGTATATTACCAGTGACATGAACAGGAATAGGGCATATTCATTTAATCTAAATGTATCCCCCATGAGAGGTACAGTATTAATATTTCACATCATGCTGCACTTATTGGCTCCCTTTAGCACTGAGTCTCCTGCAGTGACACTGTGTGAGATTGTTAAAGAAGGTGGTGGAGCCCCGGCACAGAGGGCTCTCTCACCTCGCGTCTCATTTAGTTAATGCACACACTTGGAAAATGTGATTTTATTAGCTAACTTGCAGGCATTGTACTGTAGGTGCGGACTCTGCAACACAACAGAAAGTGTCGAGAATCAGATCTTGAGTGCAATATGCAATCTGGTGGAGGCCCTGTGGGGTGCCTTACAAGAATGGTGCCACAGAAAAATAAAGCCATGCCTTCTGATTCTGTCATTATCTTTCCCTCCCTCAGAAAGTTGCTTTTTCCCTTGATGTTGAATAGGATTTTAGTGTCCAGTGTTGTTGACTGTTATTAACGGTACTTATTAAGTAATACACAGTAGTATCATAGATATTATTTTATTAATTGAAAAGTGGGTGAAAAAGTTTAGTATTCTTGAATCTTAATCTGGATCCAGATTGCCATGAAATACACCATGCAGATTTTCTTCAAATTCAGGTAAATGCAAGATTTTGTGGAGGATTTCACCGGCATGGCTTAAAATGCTGCCTGAGGACGAGCATTTTTAGTTATTGCCTGACTTGTGCTTGTGCATTAATGACATTGTTACGAATAACATCTTTGCTGTCTTATTAAATGTTTTGGCAGGCAAGGTGCTTCCGGTCTGCTGCACGCAAGAATCCACGGTTTGAGGCAAATAATCAATAAATTAAATGCTATTAAATGTTTTTACATTTTCCTGACTATCACAACCTCTTCCAGGTCAAAGGCAAAAGCAATTTGACGTTTGTAAGTCATTAAACATCACAAACAAACAAAAAAAGTAATTGGTCATTTCACTCCTGAAAACCATTCCTGACCTGCCACTACTATATTTAAATTAAGTTGTCCTGTTAACTTAGGTTCAATTCAATTCAATTCAATTTTATTTATAAAGCGCCAAATCACAACAACAGTTATCTCACAGCGCTTTTCATAAAGAGCAGGTCTAGACCATACTCTGAAGTCAGAGGCAGGGCCACGCTTCAACCCCACCTCTAATTACCTGTCAAGTCACTACCCATCCTACTCCTTGAATCTAGGATAGCTTAAACCTCTCCCTTTCCTTTCTTTTCATCTCTAATCACATCACTTCATCCCCTCTCCCTTCCCCTGTCATCCCTTCCTATTCAGTCTGGTGCACACCTCTCTCATGTAGGTAGGTTTATTGTCAAAATATAACAAGTTATAGAGTGAAATTTAGTTTTGTTACTACTTCCTGCTACGTAGCAGACATTATACATTAATCAAAAATCAATCAAGAAAAATGGTAAACAGAACTATCATCACTGGAGCAGTGCTGAGGATGAATTAGAATTTAAGAGTCTGATAGCTTGGGGGCTCTGCAGTCTGCTCTGCAGTCTGGTGGTGTAGCAGCAGAAACTTATGTATCTCTTCCCAGAAGACAGCAGGGTGAACAGGCTGTGGCCCTGTCCTTTAGTATCCTTTGGGGTCTGTAGGCACTTCACCTCACCGATATCACTGATGCTCAGGAGATGGGTACCAATGATCTTCTGAGCAGTTTTAATCCCCCGCTGCAGAGCTCTCAGTCCTGGGCCATGCACATCCCATGTTAGTTAAGTTTCCAGTCAGGATGATTTCTATTGCTCCTCTGTAAAAGCTGACAAGAACTTGATGTGGCAATTTGGCCTTCTTAAGCTTCCTCAAGAAATACAGCTGTTTCTGAACTTTCTTTACCAGCGTGGAGATGTAAGGAGACCATGTCAGGTTTGATGACCATGTCTCATCTAAGTACCCTCGGGGGGCCCATAATAAGCTTGTGAAAAAACATGAACCCCCACACTGAATCTCCCGCCATCCCGGTCTTCTTTACGTCATCCCAGACCAGCTTAACATAATACATCCTTTTTCCACTATCACCCTTCCTAATTACATTCATTCATCCATTCTCAAACACCTTTACAAAAACATTGTGGTAAAGATAGTGAAACATAAATATCTAGGAAGAGGAAGTGATGCCAAGTTCTTAACCCCTTTAACAAGGAACCTGGATTTCCCCCTGCATCTCCATCCCAACATTTTTGAAATTTGGCATGGCAATGATTGGAGATTTGTACCACGACGGGATATTAATGACTTTCAAACAACTGCAGTCCAAATTTAGTGTCAGGATTGTGTGTGTGGTGGTAGTAGGACCCAATAGCAGGACACGGATAGGAGCAGGTAAGTTCAGAGGTTTAATC
>JAPMOB010220571.1:0-12750 GCA_029875015.1 Lepomis gibbosus | reverse complement strand
GCTCTTTATGAAAAGCGCTGTGAGATAACTGTTGTTGTGATTTGGCGCTATATAAATAAAATTGAATTGAATTGAATTCTCCCCGTGTCCACGTGGGTTCTCTCCGGGTGCTCCGGCCTCCTCCCACCATCCAAAGACATGCAAGCTAGGTTAATTGGTGTTTCCCAAATTGTCCTTAGGTGTGAATGTGAGTGTGAGTGGTTGTCTGTCTCCGTGTGGCCCTGCGATGGACTGGCGACCTGTCCAGGGTGTAGCCCGCCTTTCGCCCAATGTCAGCTGGGATAATCTCCCGCGACCCTGTACGCATCCATCGTCAAGCGGTTGACGATGGATGCGTACAGGGNGTCCTTAGGGAAATGCATTTCAAAGCAATCCATCCAATAGTTGCTGTTACGTTTAAAAATTAAAAAATGTCAGCTTCATAGTGACGCAAAAGAAAAAGTCAGTAGGAGACAGTGTGTGTGTGTGTGCAACATAAAAAAAATACGTTGGCAAGTTAAAGGTTCTCAAAATGTGCTGCTTTTTTAGGTTTAATATCTTAGTAAATTGAATCTATTTAATCTTTTGGGCTAATGATGGACACCTTAAGTAAAGTGAAGTGAAGATGTAACTTTGCACTCTGAAAACAGAGATGGCAGGAATTTGCCACTATTATAACATTTCAGAGCCAAAACAGTCTCTTGGTTAATTAGAAAAAACAAAAATCATATACATTTTAATCTAAAGATGAGCATTATAGTGCTGCCTTATTTCTCAGCTGACACCCCCAATACTGCATTTCTGAAGGACTTACAGATTCATTCATGCTCTCAGTTACTTCTGTATGCATGTGTGTGTGAGAGAGAGGCAGAGAGAGTGTCCTTCCAAATGTGTGTTCCATTTCCGGTTATCTTCTCAAAACGGAAAGAGGGAAGCATCATGGTGCATTAAGCACAACCACACAGACGCACACACAGACAAGACAAGCTTATAGTGGAGTGCTGATTGCAACAATACAGTCTATGGTCTCTATATACATCTGTGTGTGTGTGAATATGTGTGTGTTTAAGTGCTGAGATTTGATGCATCAAGTGTTTGCCAGGCTGCCATGCTGAGCTTTAGCATTTCAAGAAGATTGCAGACTATAATATACTGCAGTTTTCCAACTAGTGGAAGAATATTCATTTTGAAGCCATGTTTTTATACTTTTGGCCATCATCTCTAGGTATGCACATTAAACAAGCACACAATGACTTTCAAAGCAAGGAAACAGTAGCACACCCCACCAACGTTTGCAAAATCTTTTACAGCTTTTACAGATTTTAAATCTTAAAAAGGACAGAGCTACAAGCTGCAGAGACTCACAGTGCAGTCACCAGTAACACCAGTGAGTCCATACCTGTGGTGGGTGAACCGCTAATGGTTCCAGACCTGGATCAAATGTGATCAATTGGCGATTGCATTACTTTGTTGCTTGTTTAAAGAGTTTTAACCAATTCAGGCATGTGTATGTTTGTGGTGGGCCTGTGTGTGTTTATGGGTGTATGTACTGTATGAAGCCGACTCAAACTTGGTTTCTTTTTTTTTTTTGGTAAATATTTTCCTCTGTGTTGAGTTTACTTGCTTGGTGGAAGCTTCTTTTTATCCATTCACATATTTTGTTTTGATTTACATACCTAATATTGTGTGGGGATGTGACCTATGATCAGTAAAACTCTCATTGTCATTGAGAGATGGGGATCCCCAGACATGTCACCGAGTAGAATTTGTAATGTTGAAACTGAAAGCTAAACTTGAAACATAAAGCCAAGCTGGAATCAAGACAGATTTTTTAGTAGGATGGACTCGTATAGGCTCATGCAGCTTGTAGACACAATGACACTGTCTTGTTCCTTTAAGCAAGACGAGAAGGCAAACAAAGAGTTGAAGAGCTAACATGACAGTTGTGGCGTCTTTGGAACATGGAAGTCTGGGGTGAATTGTCATGCTCGTGTTTGGTCTTTGCGTGATTCTCATGGTCCCTATCGTCATATCCAGATTGTTTTTAAATTGGCTTTTTGAGAAGAAATTAGATTTATAGTGAGAACCGTGTCAACCAACTACTGCCAAGAATGAGGCCTCACTGCTTACTATTCCCAACATCCTGTTTCAAAAGAAAGACATCATATTAGCATGGGTGTAAAAAAAGTAGTTACAACTAGTCTGTTCTACTAAAATCTACTGTACATCTTGCTGCATTAACCGAAATGAGCTGTCATCCAGGCGGAGTGCACTGTTATGTAGGAGCGCTTTAACCAGTGCTAGATATTATAGACCTGGGCAGAAGCAAGAATTTAGAAAATTGGTTTGTTCAACCAATGTAACCCAAATCTAGTAAGGGCACACTATGCCACTGGTGGTCGTGCTGGAAAGCAAACTGCATTGCCCTTTACAAGCCAGCAGAAATACTTTCACTTTCCGTCAATGGTGTATTAAAAGCATAATTAGTCTCCGCAAAACAAATGTAGGCTACACACTGTAACATCTACCTCAGATGATGACTGGATTGATTCTTATATATTAAAAGAATCTCCTCCTTGTGCAGAGCATGGCTTTCTTTTGATGGAACTTATTTCTTTTCTCTAATTGGCATTGGTCGCTATTCCTTTTATAGCGATGCTTGACAGTGAATTCATTTAATAGAATGTCCCTGGTGAAACAGATTTTTCCTTTACTCTGAAGGCTACCAGCTGGTTGTAAAGATTATGTTCGTTGATGCTTTAGGAATAATCATATGGTATCTGAGCTATTGTTGAAGGCAAATCAGATGCAGCGCAGTTCATAGCAAAGCAAGTGGTTTGGTTGGCTACATGTCCATCCAAAGACAACAGATACAGGCAACTATATTATGCCAGGCAACTAGCACGTCTGATATTATCAGTTTTGAAGGTATTATCAATACCTTCATGTAAATTAAAACATAATCATATACATGTAGATTAAAGTAGATTAAAACATAATAAGTAAATAATTGTATTAAACAGAAGTAGCTATATTAGAGACAATATATATGCAAAGCAAAGTGCACTTACTAGAAATAACCATGGTGCACAGTGGCTACTGATGCTCAGCGAATGAAACACTTTTTTTTAATCACAAAAAGAGACTTGATACTTGGGTTGGACCTGCACACACTAAACAACATTAAAACACAAAGTAACCTGTACTTGAGTAGTTTAATGACTTTTATGCTTGCTTACTAAATTTGAGTTTTTGGGTTATTTTTACTTTAACTTGAGCAAGTGTTCATGGGAGTAAATGTACTTTACTTGAGTAAAGGTTTTCAGTACTCTACCCATGGCATATTAATGATACAATTTCTAGGGACGTTCATTGAAGAATGAAATAATGGCATCCTTACACAGCTTATACACAGGCAGCCTAATCCATTAACACCCATCTTATTATAATCCTTTAGTTTATAATTCAACAAATTTGGTGATGAACATCTGAATTTTGTAATTGCAAAATTATGGGGTAACTGTGTTATTTTGGAATTTTTTTTCTTCTTTAAAATGCACCCCTTAAATTCTACTTAATTAAAGGGTTTGGTTGTTGCCCTTGCCTTAATCAAATAATTATTGTTTGGTATATTTTTGGGGGTTCTTTGCACCACCTCGCCATTACTGACCATTCTATGAAAGTCTTGTGACTACTTGTTAGCACTTCAAGACTGCAACAGTGGACCCATCCCCGTAAAGGGAACTGTTTAAAGCCTGAAGCAGCAGGCAGAATGAAATGCAAGACTGCCGTGAATATTTAGGGGAAAAACTCACCTGTGACATTACGACAACAGCATGCACATGTGATGTGATAACAATGACACAGTGTCACAGCTAAATAACGATTTCATCAAAACATCACTCAGCCCTCATGACGGAGTGTCGAATCCAGATGTGGCGCCACACACAAGCAGTGAAGTGTACGTTGAAGGGCGACTTTACTACTTACCCTGCACTTATATGCCCTCTGTGTAATGGATACCGAGGCTTAAGTGGTAATGGTGCAATAAAAAAAGATACAGAGAGAGAAGGAAGAGGAGAGACATCGAGAAAAGAGAAACAGGGAGGGAAGAGGGAGGAAGAAAGGTAGGAGGGGCAGGGAGATGAAGGATAGGAAGGAGACACAGAAGCAAGGAGACAGGAAGGAAGCAAGAAAAGAGAAGGAGGAAAAGCAAGAGTTAAAAAAGGAAAGGCAATAGACAAGAGTTAAAGAGATGATGGAGACAAAAGAGACATTGAAAACGAGGAGGATGCAAAAGATGGATGACAGGTGAGACAGAAAAGAACAAAAGATGAGAGAAAAGAAAAAAATGATAGAGGTGAGAGACTAAGGAAGAAGGAAAGGAAAAGCAAGTGATGAAGGAAATAGGGACGAAAAACAAAAGAAAAGGACAGACAACAATAAAATAGAAAAAAACACACAAAGAAAGTCTGAGACAGAGAGATAAGAGACAGTAGAGCCCTTGAGTTGATGGGAGCCCTTTGTGCTATTTTTTCTTCTTACAGACTGAAGCCTGTCTGTCTGAGTCCTGACAGACGTCTGTGCCTTTATATTCAGTTATATTGATCCCCAAACTCTCTGCTCTCTGTCTTCTTTTAATCTCTCACTATGTTGCTCTGTCTGTACTTCTCAGTCTTTACCTCTTCATCGCTACCTCCCTCTTTTACCTCCGCCTGTGTCCGACCGTTGCAGAGACAGACAGAGGTATGTGCCTGTGAAAATGCTAAACGAGGAAAATGTTCAGTATCTCACAAAGGAAAAGTCCCTGTTAGCTCAGAATGATAATTAGCTATTGGAATCTAGTGAGCTGGTCTGAGCATTGGATTTTACTAAGGTGGATCGTTTTGTATAGAACCTGGTAAGACAGCTCACTTTGTTTGTCTTAATATTCTGAACATTTTTCAGTGCTTTGAGGATAAGTTTAACATACGTTGAGTTTCAGTGTGTGATGTGATGACAGCTAATTTTTCTTAAATAAATAAATAGTAGTAGTAGTAGTATAAATATAATACTTTTTTGGAATAACGTAACACACCTGATAGTGCGTTGCAAAAGCCTCTTTCTGTTAAGTAAGAATGCTTTCAAAAACAGACACAATAACAAATTCCATTTATCAGTTAACAAATGCAACGTGTACAAAGTCAAGGGTTTGATTAAACAATAACACCAAACAGGTGCTAATGATCATAAATTCAATACGTAAGCTGAAACACAATCATTTACTAGAACAGAAACAGATGTGCAGGAGTAATACAACTGGCCAAAAACTTTTGCACAGTAATGTATATGTTTAGTATATTTTGATGGTAAAAAAACAGGAAACAGGAATTTCATTCACATTCACACATTCAAGGGAGAGTCACTTATTCTGCTGATGTTTCAACTCTGCTGTCAACAAAAACATCCCTCCCATCATTGGTTCCTTATAAGCTCCACCTTGTTCTCTTGTTGATTTTTGGGACAGTTCATCTCTCACTACCTACAAAAGCTAACTTTGTGTGGTCTGGTTAGTGCTATCATTGCCACTAGCTGGCCTTTCAACTGGATTCCCATGTTGTCTCATGTTGTGTAGCTAGAGCTGACAAATGTGTGTGCCGAGTGTGGGAAAAATTGTAGATGGGAAACCTGTCTTAGGCCAGCATTGTACATTTTACATTTGGTAAATATACAGTTTTTTTTTTAAAGCTTTCACGATTTGGTTATTTTTTTCCTCGTTACATAATGCATTGTGGGACAAAGTATCCATGAGCAGCAGGACACATCCATGGCAATGTGGAGACTGAGCTGCGGCTGCTAGGTCTGTGTGGGAGGATGAAAACAGTCTTTAATGACTCCCCCCTCTCTCTCTCTCTCTATCTGTAAAATGAAACCAGAGCTTGCCGGCTCACTCACTTCCTTAAACGTTAGTTTTTACCACAATTCATGAATAAACAAAATGCTTTACGTAAAACTGAATGGTTTAAATTAATCTAATACTTGTGACATTTATAATTAATTAATATTTAATGAATTGTTTTAATTTAATTAATTAATTTTGGGGTAAAAACACTTCAGAAAAAAACAATGTTGTGTGAAGAATATGTAGTAATATTAGGTGAATCATCGGTTTCTCTCAGAACAATAGCTAAAATCTCAGATTTATCTTGATTTAGCTGGAAGACATTCTGGAAGAAGGTCATCCCTAGGCTTATAGCACAATAACACATATAGATGTACAGCTGTCTATCGTCTGTGTAGCTATGGAAAAGGATTTTGTGTTTTCCAATAAGTGCCACAGATTGAAAAGAATTGGGCCTAAGATAGAGCCCTGAGGGACACCCCTTTTTAAGTCGTGGTTGCCCATGGCGGTCCCATAAGTGGGAACTGGGATTTCTTTTTTTTTTCAAATGTATTTAAGTATTTATTTACAACTAGAGCTGAAACAATTCATTGATCAGTCTATAGACAGATATTTATTTCGATTGTCACAATGTGAGAAGAAGGGAGTGCATGCAAGAGCTGAACATATTAAACAATTTATTTTAATTAAGCTTGACATCTTGAAAGGGACTATCTCAGTTCTTTTGGCATCATCCTCTTCTTTTCCATCACCTCCATTTCTATGTTTCCTCCATAGCCTCTCTATTGTGTTTGTTCTCTCTGTTCCTTTATTCACTTGAAATGGCTGCTTCAATAAAACATTCCCTGATGTTTCTATTGACGTTTAGCAGCCCTTGACTCTTCAAACCTCTGTATAATACATTGATGTGTTTGCTGTGAGTGTTACCTGCTCTTTAGGCTTAAGGCTTCACTCAACCCCATTCAAGTGAATGGAGAAAAGGCTTTAAGTTGAAAGAATGCCTCTTAGGTTCCATATAGGAAGACTTGACCTCTTGGTCAGCTGTGGGCGTTAACAGCCGAGCTGTGTTTTAAAATGTCTTGCTTCTTATATAGAAGTGAACAAATGTGCTTAATTTCTGTGTCTGACTTAAAAATATATAATTTCACCACTGATTTAGACTGGGTCCAGCCATATAAACCGGCACCCGCATATCAGATTTTCTCCGCCATTTTAAACAGTCTGGTGACGCTCTTTTGAATCGCCAAATGCTGCATTCATGTCATGTAGGAGTTACTTTAATTATCAGTTTCTGATGTGGATATGTGGCGTAAAGATAACTCCTATGATGTGATGTGATGAGAATAATTTTGAAGCTGATGATACTGATAAAGGCTATGATTACAATGGATTTAGACTAGGAGCAGAAAAAACATGATGCTGATGAAAGAACTATGCCTATTCGCTTTCTTTCTGAAAGTGAGATGAAGTTATATAAATATCATGTTTGTGTGTAAAGTAAAACTGGAGTCTAAATTAGCACCAAGAAATAGCTGGTATACAGCTAACCTGGTTCTTTCCAAGGTTCAAAAATCTACCTTTCAAAACCTTGAAAGCAAACAGAATTGTAAAAACAGGAATCTAAACGCAGAACTGATCAGAGGTGAGAGAAGCTGCTGCTGACGGTGGACCTGATGAAACAGCTGTGTGTTCTGAAGGAAATGCATCATCTATCACTTTCGCATGGTCCTGGTTTCTACATCCCATCCTGAACTCCATCATATGGCCGGGAACATTATCCTCCTGTGTCCTGACAGGCTGCAGTTTGTGCATCCTGCACAAGCACAATAATTCACCATGATGAAAAATGGTGAAATGCAATGTAAAACAACAGAAAAAAAACGCCCACTAAATTACAACTGCTCAGATTACCACCTACTGCTGCACATTGCACAGACAGGGTTGATGATCAGATGTTGGCATTGCTGAAATTCCTCTTTTTTGCCCGTATGTGTTGTAAAACATATAAAACCCTGCGTCAACTTTTCAGTCGGTCATTTTCAGGAACAGTTTCAAGTGTAAATTAAGTTTTTAAAAATCCTCCTGCAAGTCGCTCTTTAACACACAGACATGAGATTGATATTGATCTTCTCGTCTAACTTTCAGAAAGCAAATGAGTGTATTTCCTAAAATGCTGAACTTTTTCTTTAAGATGGACACGATATGCAAGGGATGAGATGATCATACTGATGAATCATTGCGGTGAAGATGATTATGGTGGTGATGATTTTGTTTCTGATGGTTTTCTCACTGATTAACATTATGGCTGGATATAATTTTTATATTTGCCCTTAGTGCTGATCCTATACCTTGGTTTTTATACTGATACCAAAACCATATTTTTGTGATACCTTACTTGAGACCTACTTACTTGAGAAATAGAATTTTTTTTAATGTCAACTGAAGTAGTTCAAAACAATTCTCTGACTAAGAACTAAGAAACTGGAAACATTTTGATTTAAATCACCAACAGTATGATGAGAAAATGAGTCAGTTACTTTTTGATACTCAGTGAGACAGACACATTTTGGTCTGCAACGAAACAGTATGGTGGTTTGCAACTCAGTCCTTATTAAGATAGTGATTGTTATGTGGTGAGAATGTCATGATTAATATTGCGCCACTGATGCTTATGTGAGAATTTTGATAATTGTTAGGCTATTGAAATGGTGATTATGCTGTTAGGGAAATAATTATGAAATCTAGTTCGAATTGCTATGATCCTGTATAACAAAGGACGAGGGAGACGCTCTGTGAGAGAGCAACGTGACAGCTGAGTCACACCGAGGGCAAAAAAATAGAGAAGGCGAGTGATTCTCCGTATTATCTGCTGATCCCGTTTTGCAGTTAGGGATGCATTTAGCAACACACTGATGTCTGTGAGGGAGACTGAGAGAGCTGATGAAAGACAGAGGAACCCTGCTTCATTGATCCTATTGATTCAGCCTTTACCTTTACAGAAAAGCAGACCCTCCCCCGTCCTTACTCTCGCCCCTCCTCAAACCGGTAAACCGCCCTTTGAATAACATAATTGGGTGTTTGATCCTCACTGTAACCTCGATCAGAGGGGGAAAAAGTCTGATGGAATCACTCAAGCGTGTTCCTTCTCCATTGACGGCAGACTGCATTTGTGTGTGTGTGTGGGTGGGGGATTTTGATTGCTCCCTTTTTACACGTAAATGTGTCTGCACTTTTAAAAAAATACCTTGTCTGGGGTGAACTGCTGCTGAGTTGCTTTTCATCGAGCTACAGTAAGCAGAAAACAGCAGAGACAGAGAGAGGGAAAGGTTTGCTGTTAAAATGTAATTACAAGACAATACAACTACAATAATCAGACCAGTACTCCCTCCCTATATTTTAAATCTTCATTCATGTCAATTGTTTTCTTGTTTGTACAGATGTCAAAGCAATGCTTTTTTTTCTGATATAGACATGTTTTTCTACCAAGCCCATTCTTAATTTAACAAAAGAAGCTGTTAAATGTTGTCAAATATATGTATAATAGCACAAAATTGGCTAAATTAAATTAATTATCCCTGAACGTGTGGCCACGCACTGTGGAGAAAACATAGACATGCCAGGAGAAGGAGAGAAACAGGAAAGGTGGGGCTGAGAGGGAGCATTAAAAGGAGAAAATCCCCGTAGGAAAGTGGCACTAAATGCTGCAAACGGACGTGTTCATGAGCGAGGGACATGGTGAGTGTTTGTTTGTTTTTAAATACGTGGTTGCAGGGAATGCCCTGAGCACGTCATAACATCCTCACTACCCATCCCGAGATGACTCTTATAAAACAAATCAATGGCAAATCAATGTAGATAAGCAGGAGGTGCATATGCATGGAAGTAATATTGAAAATAAAGACTTGTATGCTCTTTTCTGTCAGGTGGAAGTACCTCCAGTTACTCAGAGCTACCAGAGCATCATGATGATCAACACAAGTCCAGTCAGAGCTCTGAGGAAATGCCAGGTGCAAAACAAACACTCCAAAAGTACACTAAAATGATAGATATGACTATTTATTCCTGTAGCCTTAATTATGGAAGTGACACTGACTAACACTTGAAACTGAAGCCACTTTTTTGTGTGTGACAATAATACTAAAAGATATGTGACTTGCATTTAAACAGTTCAACCAAACAGTTAGAGCAGGCCTTGTTGTGAATGTGTGGACAATGGCCTGATCTGAGATTAGACTCCAGGCCTAAATTATATAATGTCTCTTCTGACTTTACAGTATACTACTGCCATTTCATGCTTTCCTTTACTTTTAACCTTTATCCTCCTTATGTTTATCATGTCATTGTTTGCTTTTTTTTGCATTTGCCTTTGCCTTTAGTTTGTTTTTGTTTTTTTACATGATTTTAGTTTAGGTTTTATTTTATTTTATTATTATCCATAACATATTTTATTAATATGATCCTACATGACTGAACGTCTACACAGATGTTATTGCCAGTAGTAGTAGCCTGTTTCTTTATACCTATAATCAAATAGCAGGTGCAGTAGGTTTAATAGCACTTAAAAGTATAAGTAGCTGTGACAAAACTTTGTTTTCATCTCCTTCTTTATATATGGTTTTATACATTTACAGTTTCAGAGGATGACAGAACATTTGTGAGATGACTCAAATAGAAAGGCTGTTAGTAACCGTCATTAACAGCTCACCTGGATAAAAACGCTCTTTAGCTCACAGTCAGATGTTTAAGCACAAAGATCAGCCAGTAAATAGTGGGGTCCAACGTCCAAGACCATCTCTAGCTTAGACTTTGAATAAACAAAATCAAAACTGTGACACAGTTTCAGGCTCTTTTTTTTTTTTTTTTACGTACAATATGTCCCATCTATATATAATAACATGTTTATGTCCCATTTGTATAAATATTAATAGTAAATTGAACAGCACCTTTTAATCCAGAAGATAATAACAATAATAAACCAGCGCACTAAAGTCAAATTGGGAAGTGAGATAATAAAAGAAAATAGTAAAATAATATGAAATAAGTCTACAAAATAGGTTTAATCAAAACAGGTTCAAAATAAATGGTGCTACATGCAAAACCTGCATCAACCTTACGTGGCATTCATCCTGTGCTTTAAAAGCTCAGGCTGATTCTGATGAAATTATAATCACTATGATTATTAATTTATTATTTCCATTCCATTTCATGTCTTTCAGTAACAATTTGGTGTCATTTTATGTGCGACGATTCAAGGCAGCTGTGTCTCTTTCGTTCTCTGATTGTGTCACACAGGCCTGTTTTTTTAAACCCAGTGTGTCCATGGAGTTCTTAATATTCAGATCAATACTGCCACCTGTCAGTGCCAAACAGTATTACATCCACAACAGTTTAAATACTGACTATGTGGAGGATTGACATTCATTCTTCATAACATTAAGTCATCGCCTGTCTAATAAACAACAATGACATTTATATTTGAGTCCTTCATAGCTGCCAGATTTTTCACATTCTTAAAACTGAAACAAAGAGATGTTGTGTCATTTTTGCACACCGTGCTCAGTAAAAGTCACGGTTAAGTACAAGTACTTCAGACTCCATTCCCTCCATTCTTTCACCCCAAAACTCCACAAATTCACGATGTACACACAAGATGCTACAAGATTCTATTAGAGATCCAAATGTTTCCAAAGAAACCTAATTTTTCAGGGGAAATGTGACTAAAATGATGGAATGGTGCGTTTTTAAAATCAAATAGAGTTTGAATATTTCCCTTAGTGTAAACATCATGTGTTTTTATCATGTAGACTCTAAAGCTACCCAAGCATCTATCGTGAGACAAAGACAGAAAACAGCAAGTGTGTGTGTGTGTGTGTGTTTTTACAGCGAGGATAGTTTCCCCTCACATAATAGTTTTGTGACTGAAGTGTCTGGGCACAGACCTCCTCCCATTCCTCAGCCATGACTGATTAAGATACAACAGCAGACACATTAGAGGGTGTGTTATTACTATTATTTTTTTTTCCTTTGAGCTCATGATTTAAAAAAAAAAGTCTAAGAAAGCATGAAAAACTTCACATTTTAAATAGACTTCACACATCGCAGGTTAATAAATAAGGAGATGAAATTTGGCCTAAAGCTAAATTATTGTTGGTTATCTTTCCATCTAGCTTGTACATACAGTTTAACATTTATGTGCATTTAATATATTTTTGACCACATAAATAGCAGGCGTCTTCAGTTCAACCTTACCGTAAATCTTCAACTGCACATTAATGCAAACATTAATGACATTGAAGACAACCCCTTACCGTTAAGACTTAGAGCACAGTGAGTACACAAACCCGACAGTGCACTGCTCCAACTCCCGAAGCATGTTTCACTTCAAATAAGGGAGGAAGACAATTAATACAGTGAAGTGTATGATATACTGAGGCACACAAAAGATGTGCTGCCAGATGCTTCCTGGTTGTTTAGTCCATATCAGAATGACCAGCTTTCACACCAGGCTGTGAACAAACCAAATCAAACATGAAAACACAACAGATTAGTTTGAAAGAAACCAAACAGGGTGAAGAAAACATGTTAAATAACTGAACGTTATTATGTCATTAAACTTCACACTGCATCTCACACTTTCACATTGTGTTTTAGTTGTCATATGATTCTGTTGTGTCCTAATTAGTGAGATATCTGAACCATCTTGGTGAGTTTTAGTAATGGCATGGTGGAAGACTCAGACAGCATGTAAACAGATATCAGATGAACTTCTGTAAACAAGGCTTTCTGTTTGTTTCATTTAAGACACCCTGCCAGTAAATAGTGCAAACGGCAAAAGTAACACTTTTATTTTCTGTCTCTTCTTCCCACCTCCCCACCTCCTCTCCTCTGCT
>JAPMOB010220569.1:0-11770 GCA_029875015.1 Lepomis gibbosus | reverse complement strand
TATACATCTGCGCTAAAATATCAAGGTGAAAGTCATCATAGCTTGCGTAGTATAGACCCAGCTCCCAACCCAACTTTGGCAATAGATTAACGGCAATATTTTTTTTATCGCCCAATAAGAGTCTCACGTTAACGCCGATAACGGCCCACCACTAATATATATATATATATATATATATGAATGACTATATATACTTTATACTATAATGAATATGCTTGTATTTGTGCACCTGTTTAGCATATAACATTGGCTCCCTTTTCTCCATTAAATAGCTCACCTTTTTTGTCATTACTAACCAAAGCATTTCTCCAGTTTTGTGTTGACTATTAGACAGCTAAACATTTTTTGTATATTTTAAACATAATTGTAATCATTGTTCTCATTAAATATTACTAACTTGTCTGTAAAAAAAACATTTTGTTTATGCTTGAATCCAACCATGTTTAAAGCAGACATACATGCAAAATAAAGGGTCCTCTCAAAATTGTCTTATCTTGTGTTTACATGCATGCTCACACACAGTTAGTGACCTATTCTACAAGTCTAGCTGCTATTCATGACTACAGTAATGTCTTGTCACCATCTACTGACCAAAGATGTGTATGTGCACCATTATAATCAACTATATGACTAAAACAAATGGAAACCCTTAGGGTCTGTGGTGAATACTGTCAGCAATGAACTGAAGGGACACAATATGCCTCATATTTTCTTCAATACATTTCTATAACTAATGTGCACGGACCATGCTTTAAGCTTTTCTCTCCATGCCCTTTTAAAAAAAAAAAAACATTTTAAATTTTGGCATTAACATTTTGCTCACTAAATACAAAAAATAAATTCAAATATTTGAACAATAATGTGTCTTTCTGTGAAAAAGTATCCCTATTTAGTCTGAACAGTTTTTTATTGAATCTGTTTTCTACCAAAAAAATAGTTCCAAAAATAGTGTGAAGCATGTTCTCTGGATTATTAAGAGGAACGGGGGACACTCTTTAAATGTATTTTTTTTAAATGCTGAGAGCATCTCAATAGAGAAGTCTTTTAACCTCCATTCTATTGAGAAGTATCTCTCAAAACCTGGGGAAATAAAACTACATTTTGAAATATACAACTGAGAAATAAAATGTGTTTTATTTCTCACCTTTTCTCACCCTTTAACTGAAACACAACAAACAAAAGATAAACCGGAGCACGAGGAATATTTTGCATCATTATGTACAGCGGTTTTATTTGTGATTTCCCCAAAACATTATCAGTATTTTACTACATACAATGCATGTAATCAAAGTACAATGGATCAACTTCAAAGACAAGAAGAGCAAAAAGAAAAGAGCAACATAAAAAAACAGGTGGTGATTTTGACCACAAAGAGAGACATTGGTTAAGATACTATATCTATAACACTATTTCTTCTATACATAGGGCTATTGAATAGCGATGCCATGGCAACTTTATATGCTTAAAAATCAGTTTCTGCTAGTTCTGGTGACTTTCACTGAATGGTGGTGTGCATGTGTAAAGGTAAAAGTACTTATTTTGGGACTCTGAGATCAACTACAATTTTAAACTTAGTTTTTTCTTTTGTTCTCCTAATGATGAGAATAGTTCATCCTATAGGACGTCACAGTCTGCTAGACATTCTTAAAAATAAGCTTAAAGTAAGTCAAATTAAACACAATTAAAAAGTTGCATTAGAGTGTTGCATCAGCACAACCTGTAAGATTTTAACTTGAAAAGACATTTTTTTAACCAGTTAGGCATCATAATAACCAACTGTCACTGAAAACTATAACTATAGATATAATGTCATGAAAAACTATGATAGAAGTACAGATTGAAACAAAAGAACAACCAGCAGAAAAACACTGACTTAGCACATCCTTGTCAGGACATGCACCTCCCGTGAGCTTGTTTACTCATAAATCTGATAGAACAATTGCAGAAACTAACAAATGTGTCAATATGAAGAAAAGAAAAAACAGTTACTGAAACTAAATGAAACTATCTTAACATCAGCAATACAGGCAGACAGGCAGTCCTGTATTCTGGTTTAAAACCCCTGATATTGTCCCAAAATAAGGCTGTGGGTTCTAGGCACACCAAGGTACAACTGAGCTGAGCAATATGTGCATTTTTTTTCAAAGACATGAAACTTTCTGCATGTTCTGAATTAATTAATGTTCAATTTATTTCTAACCATCTGGCTAGCCCAGGTCTTACTACAAAGATTAGAGTTTTTAAAAAATAAGAAAAATATAGATGATGACAACATAATTTTTTAGATATCACACAGCATTTAGACACAAAAACACAAGTGCATTATTGGCAAAAACTGCTGGTGAGGGAGAAATAAGTGCACACGTGTGTGTTGTGTGAGTGTGTCTATCTGAGTGTGTGTACTGTGTTCAGTGTCAGTATGAGTGTATATCTGCCTGTGAGCACAGTTGTTTAAGTGCTTGTGTGAGCAAGCGCATATTTAAAGAGGTAGCAGAAAAATGCAGAGCAACAGGTGACAATCTGTCTCGAATGACAACCATCTATCCGTTATGATAGTAGAAAAGCCAACTTTCTATCTACCTGCTCTCCTAAGGTTCAAACACGGGTGACAATATTTCAGTATGAGCCACAGGCCTTCACTGAGACCACTTCAAATTGATATCTACTCAAAAATCTGTTGACTTACATTTATTTTTTCAGGATACAGTTAATTCAATGTGTGAACATTTGATTAGCAAATACGCTTCCTAATATTTATTTAAAAAAGCTTTTTTGCTATTAGCTAGTACACAAATTGGGTGTGAAAGTCAAAATCTATGTCAATTATCTCAATTTCTGCCAAAGCTTTGCATCAACAGCAGCTTGAGGATATAAATGAAACTTGAAAGAAGACTATTAACTTCCACATGCTGTGAGCTGAAACGCAAGTCATTGGTTGATAGCATATACTCTGAAGGCCTGGTTTTCTTAAACGAGTGAAAGCAGCAAATAAACAAAGGATTTAGAACCAGAGGTAGGGGGAGTTAGAAGAAGGCAGAGTGGAAAAGTAGAGTACATAAAAATACACACTATTTGGATCTAGAATATCTAAATGGGATCCCAATGTTACAAACCCTAATCAGTTTGAGGAAAGCTACAGCTAGAGACAAACACAGACAAAACCTGCAATATCAGAGCCAAGCTGACAGGGACGCCACTGGTATTGGGTATTAAGTCCAGGACCACAGCCACTACTTTAAACATTTTAGATGTTATGGCCAGAGTGCTTTTTAAAGTCTAACTACCACTCCCCTTATCTAAGTAGATATGAATCTATTTCAAGACCTTCATCCTTTGTCTCTTAGCAGTTGCTTAAGCTGAAAGCACTTATACAAACCTAATCAAGAGGTTTTAAACTGTGCGACAATCCAGCACTTTAAGTCAGTGGAGTCCCATCAGACAATCACAATAAATCATAATACCTGTTAGTTTAGTAGCATCGACGTATTTTATAGACGTGGCTCAACATAAGTAGGATCCACTGCCTTCGGTTTTGCAGAGTCTGAATTCTGTTTATACACTGTTTGCATCTGAGGTATAACCTGATGAGCAGACGAGTACCCAGTCATTGCGTCTATGGTTTTATGCTACATTCACATAGCAGGAATTCAGGCTGTATTCCAATTTGCTGATCATATCTGAAATTTGTGGCTCATCTCTATTCTAGGATTCTCTATATTAGACTACCTGAAAAACTCAAGGTAGCAGAGCTAGCAGAGCTGAAGAGTCCCTTCTGTTATTTTTTCATCATTTACGGAAATATGGTTATTTGTTTACCTGTAAGTTAGCCAACAAGAACGATACCAGTCTCATGTCTCTCTGACCTAGCATAAAAACTGGAATCAGAGGAAAAAATGCTTGCAAGTGCTTATAAAGCTCACTAATGAGCACATTATATTGTGTTCTATTGCTCTGTCTGGTTTAATCACATCTAATTCATTGTGTCATTATAAACTAGGTTGATAAACATACACTTCTCAGTTACAGGATGCATTTTCCAGTTTTAACTGTATCAAAAAATAACCCCAAACACCAATCTATCTAGCTATCGTGGCCCTTTTTCCTATCGTATCTAACGGTCTTGCATGCTAAAATTAAGTCAGCCAGCAGCATTAACTTTTGTCTTTGTTCTGAAGATACAAGTTGTCCAGATGGCAACTGAACAAATTAGATGCTTTTCACTGCTCTAAATAAATTGAAAACATCATATATATATATATATATATCTATATATATATATATATATATATATATATATATATATATGTGTGTGTGTGTGTGTGTGTGTGTGTGTGTGTGTGTAGAGGTAGTACGTTTGGTTAAACGCAGCGCCAAAGCTTTGCAGCAAGTCATGTTTATAGAGACAGGCAGACAACAAAGACAGAACATACAGAATGAGGCAGAGATGAGGATCAAGTGAGTAAAGCAGAGAAACGGAAAAGTGACAGTTCACATTTAGAAACATTGGGATCCACTCATATACTGACTGGTCAACTGGCAAGAGGATTCTACCGGACAATCTTCTGCTTTATATAACTGGCAACTAGTTTACTGTATGTTTGACTTAAAAACACTGGTTGCTGATGAGAGAGGTGTGTTGTGTCTGTGTGAGTGTATGTCTGCAGTATGAGTTTATGTTTGGTTCCCTTAAAGGCCATTGTGAATAGTTATCCTGTAAAATATTGAGGTATCTGTTAAATGTTTCCAGCTGAGTGAGGTTTCTGTATGTAAGGCTTCTGAGGTGGAGCTGCTGACCTGGGATGAGGGGAGGAGGGTTAACAGGTGAGAGTCTGCGAACTTGTTTGGGTTCTTTGAGCGCTAATGATCTCTCACATCAGCTACAAGTCTCAGTTAACCATTAGTGTAAATATTGTAAGCCAGGTCGTACAGGCATATTAACATTCTCCATACAAGCCTAAATGTAGCCATTATCCACAGAAAATCAATGTAATATCCAACAGCAGCATAACAAAATTAAATAACTGATGTTTCACTCTCAGAACCCTTGAAATGTAGCAGACTCTCACCCCATCACCCTGTCCTGCATTCTATTTAAAACAGACAATGATGTTTTATGTAAAAAGTCTACTCTTGTATAATTCAGTACCTATCCTTAAAGAACCACAATGATTTGTAACAAAAAATTAAACTGAAGTTCAAGAGCTGCAACGCCAGAGTAGTGAGAAAGGTGATGTCACGCTTTGGGTTTAGGAGGCGACATCTCGTCAGTCACTGCACACTCTGCCTGTACAGCATGTCACTACATCTGCAATTCTCATTTTAAAAAATACTTTATCTCATAGTATCTTCTATACAGATTCTACACAGTCTTCTGGAGGTCCGATCTACAGGTTCTCTGGGTCAAACAGGACAAAGGAGTAATTTCTGCATTGTCTTTTACACAGTAAAGTGACACGGCCGATTCCACAGCAGCTGTTCCCCTAAATCTCAGACTCCCGTCAGTCCTTGATGCACCAGTTTTCTGAAAGCGCAGCCTGAGTGGCTACTGAGTTAAAGCTATGAAGAGTAATCCTGCTGTAATAAACTATTGCAGAAGAAGAGGCGGTTAGATGTTGGGGTGATGAATGAAGAGGCACGCCCATGCTGTTGCCGCAATAGCTTGCCATTGGCTAAATCCTGTGTCAGTTGAGGCAGTGTTCATAATCACTTGATTGTATTTGACATCCTGCTTCTGGAAAAGCACATGTTGCTTCCTTTTTACAGAGCTAGGGACTGCCTTTCCATTGGCAATGAAAAGATTTTGCTCCACTGTGTTCTTTCTCCTCTGGTTTCCTCAGGATTCCATTACAAAACAGAAGTGAGTGCCAATGTCAATTCCCTGTCCAAACAAGAAGTGAAGCCACATCATTGGTTTAAAAGGGCTATTCCCTATTCACTCACTTGAAATCAAGGGACCAAGGGAGGGAGAGCTGGTTCATTTGGAAAAGGCTCCAGGAGTCCACCATGCTCATCTATGCTTCGTTAAACGACGACCCAGAGCAGCAAGCCAAGCACTAGCTAGACAGCAAACTCAAAATAATATTAACAATCTTGTAAAGAACAAAAGAAACTGATTTTCACCAAAATATAAACATTATGGATATACTGTATAATTGTCAAAAGCTTATCGATAGACTTTAGAAAGAGAGGGAAAGATTAAAGATGTACATCCATAAGCTTTGAATGGACAGAGAGGACACTTCCTGGTAACATGCTCAGTTTTTGGGTGTATTTCATAGGCTGCCGGCCAGATAAGGATGCTTATACTGATGTTTTGGGTGTAGATTGTACATGAGACTGAGTTGGAATGCTCAACACAACCACCACTGTGAAAGTTGAGTAAAAAGAAGTCTTGGTTTATTATTATGATTATGATTATTGTTATAACACTTCAGATTTCTGAGTCCAATCGTTGTCCAATTAAGAGCAACATCCAAAATGGATGGGTGGTCTGTGAAACCTGCTCCTTTTTGTGGAAACACCTAAAATCAGTATTTTGTTTTTATAGAATTGGTCAAATTTGCTGAATATTGGCTGCCAAAAAAATATACTGGTCAAATCCAAATTTGTCAGTCTTCTTTAGTGCACCCTGAAGCAACTCAGTAACTTGACCAAGGTGCCACCTCTGTCCATTCTAGCAGAATACAATATAAGAGTCCATCTCCTAATTGCATATAGTGCTGTATATCCAGAGCATCTTGCCATCAACAAATTCATTATCTTAGTATTTTGCCTACATTATTCTCTATGTACAGACTTAGCAAGTGGTATTTACAAAGTTTGTCCACAAGGGGGTGATCCAGGCCTGCATGAGGGATGAGCACTATGTCGACAGAAACATGATATGATATGTAGTGATGTTGAAAACTAACATCCTAAACCTCGCTTATGTGGCTGGTGTTGAAAATATATAAACGTGACAAAAGGGTATGAAGGCTTGATATTATATTTAATATAAAAAGTTATTTCTCATATTTTATAATACTAAAAGCATCTGAAGGATTTCATTCCAAAAACACTAGAATCTGTACATTGTTTAACCACTGTACATTGCTACCGTCTGTAGATTATTCACGTTGCCCTAAAAAAAATTACCTAAACTCAAGGCTGAAAGGAATCATCAACAAAGATGACTCAGATTGATGTCAACTATTACTGCTAATGGTTTGTTTAATTATGCAAGCCATTTCATATGGAGTTTTTAATTGAACACATAAGCTTAGTATTGAAAATTTCGTATATTTAATATTTCAAAAAGTTCCACTTTTAGCTTACTTATGCTGTTATTTAGTATGATTAGAAATCACAGTGATGCCTAGAGTTTCAAAAACAATCTCTGTCTTATGATTGTAAGCTCACGCCACACACACCATTAACACCAAGTACACAATATCATCAGACAAACTTTTCCCTGAGGCAAAAGCCGGCAGTTGGTTTCTGTCCAACTATCTAGCTCTAACTGTCTAAGCAGCAACTTAACACGCCGGACAAATATTTTTGGATAATCCCTATCCACAAAACATGACATTGTGTTTGCGTATGCCAGTCTACAAACTTCACAGGTCCAAAAACGACAAAATCCAACAGAGAAGTGTGTCCCTGCACTAAACCCTCAGTCAGAGCCTGTACACACACACCCTTGTGGCCCATTAATATTCTCATATACTGTACACACATCACAAAAATAAAAGGACTCCTCACAGGCTTTTCAGTGCTTTCTTATGTGCGTATGTGTGTGTCTGTGTGTACATTTGTCTTTTGAAAAATGACACACAAACACACACACACACACACACACACACACACACACACACACACACAACTGAGGAGGAGCTTCAAATCCTCTACATTATAACACTCTTTGCTTCCATGGAAGCAGCCATGTTTCACTCTCTTAAATATTTATATAAATCAGCTTATACGTATCAATTATATTTATATAGCATTATACATACATTCTTGTTTTGTAAAATTCCTTTTTATCCTGTGAACAGGGAATTCCAACCATATCTCCCACCATCTATCCAACCTCCTTTACTCATTTCTCCAAATCTCACCTTTCTCCCCACCATTCCCATACTGAAATATTTCGGCTTAAACTTACTTAAATTCAGCTGGCCATCTGAGGCCTCATCTGAATCACAGACACAGAAACAACATTGATACAGAGGGCTTAAAAGGAAATCACACCTGCTAGATTCCCATCTTAATCCAGGTATTTTAAACCAATAACCTATTTCCATTACACTGTTTTAAGTTTGCCCATGGCTGGCCATGTTGATGCTTAATATATTTGGATGTCTTTGCTGTCAACAGACTGTAAATCAACAATATAACTTTTATTGCTAGATAGTGTAGTAACACTGCTAGCAATTTATCTGTACCTCACAAGTGCCATCGTGGTTAACAGATGTAAATCTGATTATCTATTCTTATCTTTCAGACTGATGATGCAATCACTGAGCAATGTTATGAGGATGATGGTAAAATGGATGTGACAGTCACATCCATCAAGCTGTCACCACTGTGAAAAAAATGGCAGAAATCTAGAAGTGATGTTTGGGGAAAGGTGGTGATGAGAATAGACGATTTTGTGGATGTTGAGAGGAGGAGGATGTCTGTCTGTACCAGATGTGTATGACTCAGGAGATCTGCATGATATACTTAAACTCAATGCGGTACTGTGTTTGCAAACCCAGAGGTAAAAATATAATCCGGTTATCGAAGTGCTGCTAAATTCCACAGCATATTCAGGGTAAATCCAGAGGTCCAGGTATGTGAGTCTTGCTGCCTGAGGTCTGATGGAAGAGGAGGAGGAGGATGTGAAGATGATGAGGTGAGAAGAGGTGAAGGTAACTGTCTACCCATCTGATAGCCATCTTTCTCCCACATGTCCAGGTATATCAGGGCTGGGGTTTTCTTAGGGAAAAGCCGGTAAGGGTCGCTGATGATTAACCCTGTGTGTGATGAGTGTGTATGTGCGAGTGTGCCTCCTCCTTTGCTATGACACCTCGCTGCCAAACACTTCAAGCACCAGCGGGGTGAGCTGCATGCTGTGTTCGGGCTGGAAGGAGAGTGAGCGGTACTGCTTGGAGTGCTCCTCGTTCAGGCTGCGCAGGTCGGCCAGCTTCTGGATCATCTTGGCGTAGAGGAGGCGTCCGCCTGCGTGGTTGACCCGGATGTAGGCCTGCAGTGTCTCTGAGAGACGGTCCTGGAGCTGCTCAATCCGGCCGTGGTCTTGGACACCGGGACGATCTGCCATCGGAAAAGGTGCAGAGTAAGGAGCATGTGTATACCCATGCCCATTATAAGGGAGGTAACAGAGGAGGTAGGCAAGTGGACAGGCAGGCAGATTCAGGGATGGGCACAGAGAGAAAGTAGAGGAGAGTGAGAGGGAGAGAGAAAGAGAAAGAGAGAGAGAGAGAAAAGAATGTCTGTCAGAGCAGTTTGTGGTTTTGTCTTCCGAACTGTTGCCAAAAAAAGTTGTATGGTAAAAGTGAATTGTAATTGTGGTCTGTAGACATGTTTCCTGATCACACAACATGCACTTTATAATATTGACTGGCTACAGTAAACATCACATGTTTGCTTTCAGCACAAAATCTAAAAACATCAACATCAAACTACATAATTTCTAATTTCTTAATTTTAGAAAATGTTTACAAAATGATCATGATAGGGCTGTCCCCGACTAAAAATTTACATAGTCAAATCCTTCTTGTCAAGTCTAAGCTGAGTCTTAGTGTTGACCCTTTTCATCTGCTCTGCTCGCCTGCCATTCACTGGTCTTGTGCTGAGTTGTGCATGCTCGCATAGTATTCAGCCAAGTATAAAAACTATATTATGTTCTTTGTGTGGTTCATCAATAATGATAAATGATTTGAACATCCCGTGAAGTTCACACCAACACAGCTGGTGCTCTGTCTTTCTCCCTTTTCTACCACACGCACACGCTACGCACACATGTGCACTGACGCCCCCTTACTGAAGGGTTACAATTTTGGATGTATTCACACAAAAGTCATTAAAACCTTCTTTCTTTTCACAATTATATTTACAGCATTATATGTTAATATTTGTATCATAATAGACTGTATTTTTACTTATTGGGAGGAAATTGGTAGTTCTATGTAAAATCAGACATTGAGTAACCCGATGTAGCCTAAATGGTATGATCCTTGTTTCATAATGCAGCTGCGAAGATTTGAATGTGAGATTGACAGCAGAACCAAGTTCCTTCTATTGAAGCATTGAATCTTCAACTATTTGGAGTCATCAGTATTATATATTAAGATTTATATTTGCCTATACTTGTTTACATTTTGGTGAATCACTTTGTCAAGTCATGCAGCATTGGCTATAATCAATTACAGTTAGTAGCAAAATGATGTAGAGACAAAATCAATTCCATTCATGGATTTATATGCAATGGATTTAGAAGACATTACTATTACTGGAAAAAGCCTGTAAGATATATGTGTTTCAATCATGATTGACACAAATTGCTTCAACTGGTTCACTGACTCACAACAGTAGATGTGGAAACAAACAACTATTGAACTGTATGAGAATTTGTGAATGAGTCTACATCATCTATTCTTGAAGTGGCCTTGCTGGCTTTAT
Organism: Lepomis gibbosus; assembly: GCA_029875015.1. NCBI lineage: Eukaryota > Metazoa > Chordata > Actinopteri > Centrarchiformes > Centrarchidae > Lepomis > Lepomis gibbosus. The sequence continues at coordinate 1,108 of JAPMOB010220569.1, read as the reverse complement.
TGAGCTGGCCTTATTGGGTGGTGATGGTATAATAGATAAGATGCATGCCTTTGGTGTGAGAGCCCTGGGTTCAATCCCCCACTGTGACCCATCTGCCAATGTGTCCTTGAGCAAGACACCTAACCCCTAGTTGCTCCAGAGGTGTGTGACCTCTGACATGTATAGCAATTGTAAGTCGCTTTGGATAAAAGTGTCAGCCAAAGGAGTAAATAATTATGTTCATTCACTGTTTTTATCTTGTCACTGAAAGCTCAAAAAACATTTCCAACATTGTGTTAAAACTTCATTCTTTGATCTGTTGTAAAGAATGTTTTGTTTCTAGAAAAATCTTTTTCATGTGTTACTGGCAGCTTCAAAAACACTAAAGTTTGGGTAAATCAAGCTCAACAAGGCAGACAAACCCTGTGCTACACTGTTCATACTTTTGATATGGTGTGTCATTTCTCATCTGGAAATAAACCTACAACATGAAGACACAAGTTAACACACAAACATAAAGATTACCTGGGGAGAGCAGGCAGATGGCCATGAGCAGCACATGTTCCTCCTCATGCAGATTGAGTTTCTTCAGACCAACCTGGAACTTCACCAACGGCTCCAGCAGCTCCAGAGTGTGCCCCGCTATGGAAGATGACATAAACATACCGTTAGTACTGCAGAGTCAGTTACACCTTCACGGACTAGGCAGAGAACCAAAAATTATTTTCTATTTACTTTTAAAGTCAAAACCAGATAGTAATATGTGTGCATAGAAAAGGACATTGTGATCCTTCAAAGACACCCTTCTATAAAGTGGGTGTGTGGGAGTGTCATCAGCTCCAACAATGAACACTCTCCTTTGTGGAAACATCCAGAATGGGTAGATAAGGAAGATGAGGAGTGTGTGTACTGAAGAGAATCAACCAACCAACCCTTTGTAACATCATTGATGCAGTATTTGAAGTCGGGTCCTCCGCAGCTCCAGGACATGTCCTCCAGACTGAATGACTGGTTTGAACGCAGCATGATGATCTCAATAGCACTCGACTTCAACAGTGCGATCTGGTCTTCTGCTGTTAGCTCTCTGGAACACATACAGTACAGATACAGAATACATATATATATATAT
>JAPMOB010220568.1:0-10496 GCA_029875015.1 Lepomis gibbosus | reverse complement strand
GGTGTCAGGTATTCTGGTGCACAAAAGACTATTCATCTGTGCTAGAGCCTCCTGGGGGTTTGGGTGGGCTTTAATATGGGAGGTGGAGATGGGGGTTGGTGGTTGTTGGGTTTTAGGGCCATTGATGCTCAGTTCGATTGGGTGAGGGGTTGGAAAAGGAGCCGTAAAGATGGTTATGAGTTGCAAAGATGGACTGCATTGTTTAATGTTTCTACATTTCAATACAAGCAGTTTGAGTAAGAAGGCCAAAGGTCAAAGGTGCAGCACTAATGCAATGGATGGAAAAATTGTAGAGCGTAGAGATGGGGTTTAAGAACCATTACGGATTGTCAGATTCTTAAGGATCATTTAGTTGCAACTCTGTTCCAAGCAGCCAGATGCACCTAAGGACAAGACACAGCCAAGCAAATATACACACATACAGGTTTACAGTGATGACAGCAAGCAAGTATAACCAAATCTGCTCACAGAGACACAAAAAATGAAGATACATACTGGCAAAAATACATGATTAAATGCACTTGCCTTGCCACATACAAGACTGTCACCCTTCTATTCAGCTGACTACCCTTCCCCCACTGTGTGTGTGGGTGGTAGAGAAGGAAGCCACCCCACTACTTGCAGTTGATTCAGGCCCCATCCACACTACTCCATTTTAGTTTAAAACAAATACAATCTCCGTCTACACCAGCATTTTAGCTGCATATCAGAGATGATCTCCGTCTACATTAGAATGACTGAAATCATCTAGGATTCAATGATCAATGATCTAGTGGCCGTTTAGGTACACTGGGCATGTGCGTGCCGATGTAAACGTGAAGCAAATGGTCTGTTCTGTAGATACAGAAGATCTGGCGAAAGAATAAAGAAATATAGATGAAGAATCACACCAGCATGGATCCACAACGAGCTGGGACTGTTACTGAATGTAACACGGGAGTGTGGCAGCTTAAAACAGACTGGGAGTCGTCACATAGTTAATACGGCGACGTGCGTTACACGTGTTGGCTATAAGTGTTATTTGCAGGATAAAAACTATTTTTACTAAAAATACCAAGTCAAAAATACCAAGTGATTCTGCTTTGCATGACTTATAAGACCCAATCAGAGAGCCAAAAGTGAATGTCTGCTTCATAGTTTCTAAAGTCCTCTTTTTTTGCTCAACTTCACTAAAATCTCTGGAGTTTTGAAATGGAAAAAACGGGGTCGGCAGTGTTTTCAAACTTCTCCGTTTTAGGTCTTCGTTTTAGTCTGGATGGGAGGTGCAAACGTAGTGAAAGGTGTCTGTTTTAAAAACCAAAACGGAGAAGTGTGAATGGGGCCTCAGTGATTTTCTCCAACAACTGGAGCTCAAGCCCCATAATGGCGGCGCATAGCAGTTGGGGATGTAGTTGTGGAGGATGCTGAGCTAGTAGAGACTAAAACCTGTTGGGAATTGTGGGGCCCTCCTGTCCCCCCACCTACCAAAAGAAATGTTCTGGTGGTCTTGTCAGAATCAGAGTCATCAGCCAAGAACAAGATGTTTCAGCAGTTTATCTAGGTCCAGAGAGATAGTAGTTCAGATGGTAGCAACTCGCTGGTATTGTGTTACTTGAGCAGTGATGTGTATGGAGCTACAGTTTCAGACTGTGTGAATTATGGCGTCCAGGTCAAATGTGGCTGGACGTGTGTGTGTGTGTGTGTGTGTGTGTGAGCTCAACCAGTCGGAGTTGATGGATGGAGTGTTAGTGCGCTGTTTTGATTTAGTTTTTTTGTATCAAAGGATGTCACTTCAAACAGACTCTCTTCCAATCGCCACCTGTTTGTCTCACACGTCACGTTCGGGTGCCGTTCAGCGGCCTCTTCTTCTTTTCACTCGCTCTCATCCCCGAACCCTCAGCCTAACACGGTCTGACCTGTCATCAGCGTCCAGTTTAAACACGCACGCACACGTTTCATCCCAATTATGTACATCACAAGGCGTATTAATTTATCTACCAAAAGTCTGAGACCTTTCTCTTACCGTTTACTGTCAGGTTTGTGTTACTTGCTAATGTCCTCTCCTTTCTCTTTGTCTCCACAGGACCAGGAAACTGCAGATCAGAAACATTCCACCTCACCTGCAGTGGGAGGTTAGTTCCTCTATTATTTCTCTTGCTAGGATCATTTACACAGTAACTTACTGTGACTTTGCGCTGCCAGCCACCTTATCACATCTCTACCACCCACAACATAGTAAACTGAGTTTCTTCCGCTCAAGGAGTGCAGGCTCAAAACAACAACAGCAAAAACAAGCGCTCATGCTAGCGTCTGTGACTACAGTCTGTAAAGCTATTTAAGAGGCTCCAATGTGAGCTAAAACGTCTCCCCTGTCCACACACAGCCAGTCCCAGGCTGTGGTAAGGGGGGAGGAATGTTATCTTAGCCAATAACATTATGAGCCAAACAATACACAGCAAAGCAGGTTTCCACTTAGGAACTTTCTAGTGAGACTGTTTGGGCCAACACACACTTTTGTTGTCAGATGTGGTCAGGCAGCATGTTGGAAGCACTATGATCCTTAAGTCAAAGAATCATTTTATTACTGGCGTTGCTTCACTTATCACAACGTTCTGAAATGATTTAAGTTCTTCCAAAAGCCACATGTGTTCTTTTGGAAATAATTGGTTTAAGCAGCTTGAATCTTTGGTTTAGTCATTTTGTAAAGAGACTTAATCCCACTGAAGATAATCGAGCACAAAACAGCTTTGTGCGCTGAGTTGTGACAGTCAGACTTGAGATGTTAAAATGATAGTCAGAATCTGAGATGTGAGATGTGCATTAGTTGTCTGTGCAAAGAAGTGATAACTCTGGCAGCCTTGCACACCTGCACTGGGTGGTGTTTCTCTGTTGCAGGAACTGAACTGGCTCTGATGGCCCCCACTCTGAGAATCTGGCCCAGTATCTGTGATACTAGGAGGTGTGGATGATGTTAAATTTTGTCATACCCAGACCGGCCCCACTGCAAATATTTGCACCACTTGAAGCGTGGGTTCTGTGTGTGTGTGTGTGTGTGTGTGGTGGGGGGTATTTATGGGTCATATTTTTTCTTTACCTCCGTGGGCTGACTTTGAGTCAGGGGCTGGAAACCACAAATCTAGTTGAGAATATATTTGCTTAAACCTAAGGCCGCTCAAAGCTTTGTGTGAAAGTGAATGATTTTCAGTTGAAGATGCAGCATGCAGTGCAGCTGAGAGATGATTGTAATGGGAGCCCAGTGATTAGAATTGAACTCTGTCAGGGAGAAAGTTTACATCTGCATTAGTATCCTGGTTGTGATTGGGGTTTTGAAGTATTCTGGTTATGCCTTTTACATATAAACATCATATTCTATCAGAAAGGATGATCAAGCTGGTTTGAAGAAACCGTGGATAGATGGAAACCAGAATGCTGTGACACGTAAAGAGGTTTATGATCCTTCTTTGTTGGTACAGAACCTGGTGACTGAGATGTTCAAAAATCAAGTCACAACTGCAGGTGGTCAGAAACCTGTATACTGTTAATATTATGTACACAGGGGTACCAATAGCCACTCTATGCACACAGTACATCTTATATAGCAGCATCATGCACAGCCAGAACAGCACTACACATCCATAAGAGGCCATAAGGATTTGACTCATAATCAACTGAATACCTAAATATTTTGTGATATTTCAATACTGAATGCATAGTGCTGAAATATTGTAACAACCAAAATTCACATTCCCGCCCCAGGAGTATGATATATGTATAAACATGAAGAGCTGCAGCATTTGTGTCTCTAATTAAAAATATGTCATCTAAACTGCTTTTCTACTTTCAATTTACTACGCACACAGGAAAGTATTATCACCATGACAGGAGTTATGAGGATAATAGGAACATTTAAAGTCCTAATCTATACGTTTTAAATGATAAGGTGTCTGTTTTAAACAGATAATAGCCCATCCAAAATTGAACACATACAACTGTTTTCTTGCTGACAAAATACAAAAAGCACTATGAAAATACTGTGACACTGTGGCTCCCCTACAATGTCTCCAAAAATATCATTTCTGAAGACTGTTAACGTTGCATAAGTGCTTTGAGACATCTGGTGTTTAGAGCAGCAAATCTCTCTGTCTCCTGGTTTTTATCCCCTCGCTGGCTCCTCTTGTATCTCTGCTGAATCTGTTCACTTCATCTTTAATCAGTTGATTCATCAAACAAGACTGAATGCAGAAGATGGCAATGTGGGAGGATCAATACGCTCCGTACACGTGGTGTGTGTGTAGCTCATAGGCTGTGTAAAAGAAGTGGATGCAGCCATTGTGACGTCACCCATTGGTTTGTGGACTTCCTTTGTGAAGCCTGCAGTTTGGCCTTTTGGCCGATGCCATCTTGGTACTTTTGGAACCAGAAGGGGCCATATTGGGATGAGAGGGTGGAGCTAGCTAGCTTGGTTAGTATAGTGCACGTTAACTGATATTAATTGGGATGCTAATTTTGACAAGCATAAAACATGCTTAAAACAAAATGTACTTCAAAAAATGAACAGTTGACTCCTTAAAGTGTCTTTTAGTACAACTGACTGCTGAACAATACATTTTTAGGCGACTAAAATGCCACAGTTTGATAATAACCAAACTTACCTTTCATGAAGTGGAAACACACTGACGTTCTTAGACAAAAACACAGACCACCCTCAAAAACAAGCTCACGGCTTGTTAAATGTACACAGGGCAGTGGATATGATTCACATCTGTCCTGATTGACAGATCGCTGTGGTATTGACTGTCCTAAAGCACCCCCGGCTTTATAATCTTACAGTGTTTCCTTGAAATGGGTTAATTTACAAAATGAACATGCTGTATTGAAGAAGACTTGAAATGAGAGATTGAAACCATAATCTTTTTAGGAAGGTGTTTACTGAGGTAAAGAAATGAAGTGAGAAATAGTGTCCTTTTGTCATAGACTTAGAGGGAGTGCAGGTTTAAGGCACTTCACTTGGCTTCTCTTTTCAGTTTGCAGCTCAGTGTAGCTGTTCTCGTGTGTACCTTTTTTATTGTTTTTGTGAGGGTGGGGCACACTGCATGCCTCCTCTGGCAAGCATGGCCTGTGGGAGTGGCTGTATGTGTGTGCCAGTTGAATAAGTGCCAGATCCTCTCCCTCTCTTCCTCCGCCTCGCCGCTGCCCTGATCCCGCTGAGTGTGTCCACACGAGGGCGACGTCTCTCCGCAAAAATGGACTGAAATATGCCATTTACATGCTTCTGAACATAATCCTGACAATAAATGAATGATCATGTAAGACAGAAGTGCTGTCCCTTGGGAGGGGCATGGAAACATTCTTCAAAATAAAAGCATGTTAGATTAAGTAGAAGACGCAAAGGTGGTAATTTGATCAGGAATAAATTATTAATAAAGTAAATGTAATGTGTAGATGTTAAATTCCTAATTATGTCAAGTACATTAAAAAAACACACTGTCTTTAACCCTTTACAGTATATTAATTTTTTATATTTTCATACCATTTTAGAATCGAAAGGAAAAGAAATCTCAGGTGGTTCTTTGTATTATTTTTGCTCTACAATATTTTGTGGAATTACAGCTTTAGTCTATCTTAAGTTTTCGTTGTGGTTACATCTAAAACAAACAGGTGCCAAACAAGAGATGTTTTCTAATATGCGCAGTGACAATATATAAGCAGTAACCCCTTTTAAAGTTGGAATCCTCCTGTCAGAAATCAGCCTGTTGTAGCTAAACTGGAGAACCTGAGCCTGTTGTCCGCCTGCTAAGAGTTACATTTTGCACTGTGACTTTGGTTAAGACTGTAGATTATGTGTTTTGGAGTTACTGTACAAAATGCAATTTACTTCAAAATTAATTATTTTTGCAGAATGACATGTTACTGAAAAAACCTTTTTCTAAAGAATTACCAATAAGGCATATAGTAGGTTAAATCCTTGTCTCTGATTGGCTGTTCTTACTCTGAGCATACATGTGATTAATCACGATCATTTGAAATCATTTGATCAATGTGGCTTTTTGTTCACTTAAATAACTTTTTACCCTTAAAGTTGGCCCCTTCGCAAATCCTGAAGTGTGATGTTTGATTTCTGGAGCCTAGAATCTGACAGCTCCACTTTGCTTCTCAGGGGTATAGCATGACAATCTGGACCCTGCAGTCTCAGTGGGCTTTTTTCCTCCCTAACCCTACTGCATTGGTGCAACAAACAATGATACCAATCAGGCAATATGTTATCCCTGCCAATAAGCCACCTTTTAATGACAAGGCTTCTTGTTGTACTTCCTATTGTAGTGAATTTGCTTTTGTTTCTCAATATGAATGTGATTTTAGAGCAATTGCTTCAGTTATAAGTGTTGCTCTTGTAATAATGATCTGTCTTCCAAGTGCTTGTTTTTTAATCTATTCAGATAAAGATTGCTTCACACCACAATTGACTAAACTATGTTGCCAAGTTCATGTGTCTTTTGTTGTTCCTTTTTTTAGGCTTAGTTATATTCTGAAAGGACATGAACTGACGGTGCTTTTCTCTCTCTCTTTCCGGGTCAGGTGCTGGATGGGCTGCTGGCCCAGTGCGGAACCGTAGAGAACTGTGAGCAAGGTAAGACTCCTGAGTTTTACCCACATTTACCTTCATGTCCATCTGATCTTTGCTCTGGCTTGTGTACACCACTGACTTCTGCCTTGTACGGTCATTTTTACATTAAAAGCTGCTAACTCAAGAGCAGGAACAGCACAGGCAAGTAAAGACAAAGAGTTCCCATTCATGCCATATTGTAGTTACATGTGGCACTGTGCTGGCTCCTCGAGGTGTGAGGAAGAGATGTGATGCGTTGGAACGCCACAGAATGTGATATATTCAACACCAACAGACAATTAAAATGAGTTTCTTACTTAAAGAACAGAACGGATGTGAGGGAGCAACACAATCAGCTGTAAATTCTCTAAATATAATCTATAATTTGTCTTTAGTCTGATACTTCATGAAAACATTTAAGAAATGTAGGGCTGCAACTAACAATTATTTTATTAGTGATTAATCTGCTGATTATTTTCTCAGTTAGTCAATTAGTCATTTAGTCAGTTTAATTTCAGAATATTGTGAAAAATGCCTGTAACTGTTTTGTCAAACCCAAGGACAAGGTGACATCATCAAGTGTCTTATTTTGTCTTATTTTATCTGTCCAAATTATTCAGTTTATCATCATATAAAACAAAGAAAACTAGCAAATCAGCATAATCTAGGAGCTAGAACTAGGGCAAATTTGAAAAATCATTAATGATTTATTGATGATCCAGAAAGATGCACATTATCTTTCTGTCTGTGAGCTAATCAATAAGTTGATTAATGATTTTAGCTTAAAAGAGGAAGAAAAGAAAAGGCCGTTTGGAAGATAAAGGAGACAAAGCAGCAAGTGTTTTATGATGTGTTCCTAATTTGGATTACTCATACATGTAAAAGTGATATTTTAGGATAAACATAAATTATGTTGAAGCCTCTCTTGGTGCTGTTTCCCCAGGCTTCCCAAATCTACCCTGTTGCAGTCATGCAGTTATATTAACATCACTGTCTCATCAGATATGCTAGCTAATCACTTAGCAGACTCTGATGGGTGTTGCTGCCCAGTAAAAGACCTCTGTGTAGGATACACCTCTGGAAGCCTCCTCTTTCCTCACTCCTTCCCTCCTTCATGACACATTTAAGGGATTTAGAACTCCCTCAGGGATATGATGGCTGACCTCGGTCGATTTCCAGATCTCGGGCTGGAGATGGGAGGAGCGAGGATGGGAGGAAGCAGAATTAGCTGAAGCACTGGATCCTTCAGATGGATATATGGATAGTTATTAATCACTTCAATTAGAGACTGCACTGGGCTGTCTTCTATTGATTCAGGAATCTTTGAGAAGACACACACTCACAACACAATACTAATACTGCCAATAATAACTACTTCTTATAATTATCAGAATGCTTTATTGATCCCAGAGGGTAAATTATTTAATAATTCAATTAAATAAAGACTTGAATTAATAATACACAGATTATTATTATTATTATTATTATTATTATTATTATTATTATTATTATTATTATTATTATTATTATTATTATTATTATTATTACAAGTGGACTCTGGGCTTTACTGGCTGTTTACAGAGTGGCCCAAAGCTGTGATTTCACTCTGTGGTTGATGCATCATTTTTGACCCATTAATAAACCAACATAATGTATTTTAAGAGTCTCTCCTCTTCCTTTCTCTCTCAGTGAATACAGACAGCGAGACTGCAGTGGTTAATGTCACATATGCATCCCGGGAGCATGCCAGGCAGTAAGTTCCTCCGTCCCTTTAATATCCTCCTTAATATCACATTGTCTCTTTGTTTTACTCTCTCTAAAAGCCACCGTTTGTTTTTGGTGCCATTTAAAAATGTGTCCTTAGTTTTTATATTGCAGAATACTTTGACGACGTTGACTGTGTCAGCGATATATTTACGTATTTACACCTGTTTGTGCATTTTTGTGCCTCTTAGTCAGATCTCTCTCGAGATCTGACTAAATGGACCTTTTTAAAAAGGTATAATCCATTAACCAAAGTTCCAACATAGTACGGTTGACACATAGAATTATATAGTATCTAAATCAAACTGTGAGGTTTTCAGCAAGTTTTATGTTATACGCTCCACTTGTGACACCTAGTGGTCATTTAAAGGAGCTGCAATTTGAAACTTGGCCGTTCCTTGCGAGTCTTGTCTGAACAATAGAGGAGCAAGTAATGTGATCTCTTTCTTTTGTTAAAGTTTTGTTGCATTACCACACTATAAAAACACTTAAGGAAGTAGAAGTACAAACATAAGTATCAAAGTAAAAGCGCTGTTTTATTCCATGACTGGATTATTATTGCTGATGCAGTAATTACTGTTGTAGTTGATTGTGTTTGAGCAAATCTAACAACTTTATATACTGGTGGGGAGTTGACGCTATACCATCTTGCATCATATTCCATCAGCTGATTATATGTTTGGTATAAAAATCTTTAGCTTGTCAAAGTAACTAGTTACTATAGCTGTCAGAGAAACGTGGTAGTGAAATGAATTGTTGGCAATATTTGTTTCATTCAACCGCTGTCTTAGCAATAATGGGAAATGATCCATCTGTTTGTATTCAAATGGTTGACATCTATATGGGATATATATCTATCTATATTTAAAGGGATGCTACTTGCACGCCTCGCATGCCAGGTGCTGTACGTGACCCTCTGCTCATGTGCTGTGTCTCTCTCAGAGCCATCCAGAAGCTGAATGGATACCAGTTTGAGAACAACGCCCTGCGCGTCTCTTACATCCCAGACGAGAACACCGAGTTGGAGGGAGGCCAGCGAGGGCCCGATAACGGCCGGCGCCCTGGTTACGGGCCCAGAGGCGGTCCCCGCGGTGGGTCCCCGAGCTCTGGGATGCACGCCAAACCTCCGCACGCCGACATCCCTCTCAGACTGCTGGTACCAACGCAGTACGTCGGGGCCATCATCGGCAAGGAGGGAGCCACCATTCGCAACATCACCAAGCAGACGCAGAGCAAGTGAGTTCCCGCTTCATCTGTGTGTACATGTGGTGTTTGTTTTTTTATCAAGATTAGTGTATCACTTTCAGTAACATGTGTATCAACACACACGCTCCTAGTGTCAGATCTTTGTGAGTTCAGTAATGCAAAGTGGTCCACCTCAACTGGGAAAAGGCTGCTGAGGAGGAAATACAATATATATTAAAAACATTCTGGACCTGTAAACATCAAACAAACATCGCTGAACCACTCTTAGCGATTGCCTCGGGGGAAAGACACTCCGTCCTCAGAGTAGGACTGAGAATCATTTATGCAGTGTCCTACACTGACTTTGAGGATTACTGCGACGAGCGTGCAACGTCACTGTTTTACAACACTGGAGCAGTAAGAGCGGAATTTATGATGTGTTGTAGTTTTCCTGACAGTCGTGGTTTCAAGATTTACATGAGGCTAAATATCAAAATGAAGAATTTGCTACATTTTTATGTGTATGGGCAAAAAACAAAGACTTAAACTTAAAATATGGTGCCACTGCTTTATCTCATAATAGTAGACTATTTACCCATATGCCAATTATATAGTAGACTTTAAATAAACACTTACAAGCCATTAGCATGTCTTTAAAAAATGGCTGTATAGGCAAATTAAAATAGTATGAAATTTGACTGCATGAAGCCATCTGTGGCTGTGGTCACCTCTCCATGAAGAACATGGAATCTTCTTTTTGTCTGTTTTAGGCAGGGCTGGGCTCGTAATCTGGCATACCTGACCAATGCCGGGTGGGCCGGTGTAACATCATTTTTTAAAAAATATAACTGTTTTTTAAAAATGGGCCAACGACCGGCCCATAAAGTACAGACAGTGGCCCATTGGTTAATTTTCTATACTGAAATTGGGCCAGCCCAATCAGATCTTACTAGCCCCCTCCCCA
>JAPMOB010220567.1:0-10851 GCA_029875015.1 Lepomis gibbosus | reverse complement strand
GATAGTGATAACAATTTAGAATACATGGCTTATGTATTTATACGCTTCCTCAAAGTAGGCATCCAGCTGTGGGGATCAAACTTGGTAATTGATGCACCTGCCAGTGGGTTTCTTTTTCTTTGGCCTGAAAGCAAGTTTTAAATTAGATCAGTCCTACACGTCGTGTTACAGCACACCAAATCCTGTCAAATCCAAAAGTTGAAAGTGAGCTTACACAGTCTACACAGTATGTTGCACTGTGACAGCTCTTGCGAAGGATCAACAGGATTATGCCCCAAGTTTTAGGTGAAGTAAACCTTTCATGAACTGAATGACTATGCGTTATTTTCACCAGAAATATGAAAATGTGTCTTGTAGGTGTAAGGTGGTCCTGCATACAGGTGTTTATAGAGTCTAATAAAGGGGCACTATCACCACCTCTCCTCTCCTGAGCATTGTGGACTATGAATGAAGCACGCAGTCATGCAGTGATGCTTGATGTTTAAACATGAGCATGCATTCAGTTTTGCTTTCAAGCTTTTTTTATCCATTCAGTAAAATGGAAGATTGTCATGATTTTGAGAGGAGGATTACAAGGTCTATTTGGTTCTTTTCACTGCTCTGTGCACTTCCTGCCCCTCCCCTCCACACTCCTCTTCACTAAATTGTGTTTGCCACTTTCCTTTTTTATTGTCAAGAAAGAAAAAATCCTAAGTGAAACAATGTGTTCCAAAATAGTATTGTATTTATTCAACACTTTGGTTTTATGGTGGAAATCATGTGAAGATTTAAACTTGTCCTACCATTGCTTAAAGTAATGTGTCTGTGCTCTTCTTTGCTAAAAGCTTGAAATAACTCACTGCCCATACCGCTCCTCCTCAATGGCCTTGGAGGATTTATGTTTTGTGTTAAGTAAGGCTGAAGCTACTCATGTTATCTCACTCCATCAATAGCAAATACATTAACAATATCTAGTCGCTGCAAGCACACTATTAATTTACCACGACCTGTCCCTACAGGGGCACAATGATTGTTGGAGGCAACGAGGTGTATCTGCTTACTCTTCCCTGGGACATAGTGTCGCTGCTGGGGGATCAATGTCCATTGAGCTCGGAGGAAGAGGGGCAGGCAGGCAGCCAAGCAGCCGGCTGGAGGAAGCCCTCAACCTCAGCTCGAGTGACGCCGTCACCTAAGAGGTCCCACCAGGCCCCGCAGAGACAGAGAGGGATGTGCCGCCTGATGCTGGAGCCATGTCCTTTCACACAGAAACATGGGCCATCATTCCTCAAAGGTTGAAGAGGACAGATGTAATAGATATTGTAAGCTCCGGTTCATGACAGGAAAAACCCAGGCTGCCATTGACAGTTAATTGTCAGGCAGACATGACATTTATCACTTGAAGAAGTGCAGTAGCTCTCAATTAAGTCAAGACAAAGTAACATTTAGAAGAAGAAATAAATAAAAACTTCATAAGCAAAATCCATTCCTTGCAAATTAAGATATTCCTAGGTTTTTCCGCTACATCCTTACTTGATCTGGTATGACCCGGAGATTATGGTGGCTAATGTTAACAAAGTTTAGGCTGATGTTGCTGTGTTAGTGACATCACTGAGTCAGCTCCAGGCCACTTGCTTAGTGTGGTGCCTGGAGGTATAGGAAGGCGGATAGCCTCCTCCGAAAGAGGAGAGACGGACTCCGACAAACTTCAAACTCCTTGCTAACATTAGCCACCGCTAATCCTACATTCAGGAGTTTTGTTCAGAGTTGGAGTGTGAGAAAACCCAGTAGCTTCACTATGTGCTGCATGCACTTAATGCTTGTTAAACCATAATGTTTTCTATTTCCACACAGGTATGTCATGTGTGGTTGTGGAGAATTTGAAGTTGTTGAAAGCAGAGGTGAAATGGTATGCAAATTTGTATTAATATTAAAGATGGTTTGAAGTTATAAAGTATAATGACCCCCATGCACAACTTACATAAATGCAAATGAGTCTTAAGAGAGTCTAAGTAATTGCACGAGCCCAATAATTGGCATAAATCTTGAATAGACGTCCATGGCTTTCCTCATGTTGGAACGTTTTTACGACAAATTCTGCGACCAAAAATACAACCACAATTCAGACTTAGCCCTCTGAGAACTAGGCTGAACACCTCTGGAGTGTTGTTCCTTCCGCCATGTTTTCATTGACCCAAAAGAAACACACATTGCATGCTGCACATGTGTGCCTGTGTTTGGAAGACTGTTGCCAACTTTGGTTGGTGCTGGACAGTATTTACTGTGATTTTTAAGTTTAAAGTAATTTAAAAAAATATGGAACTAATTAGTTTTGCTGTTTAATATTCTACTTGGTTAATATTTAATATGTAACTGATTATATTTTTAGACTAACTTGCCGAACACTGTTTATGACATAATCAGAAACAGTAGCATATTTGTGCTACTGTTAGGCCACATTCTACCAATATCCTGTTATTGCCACTTGTGGCTATAGCGGCCACTGTTTAGCAAAAGTTAGAGAGGCTAGTCCTTGTCTCACATTGCAATATGTCACAGGAACAATATCTTCCACAAAATATTAACATGGAATAGAACCAAGCTGCTAACAAGTCAATGAGGTAATGTTTTGTGTTTAAAGCCACTGTTCAGTTTGAAAAAGGAAAGTGTCAAAGTTCCTGTTAAAAAATATCAAAAACTGAATTAATGATGTAAGAATAACTTCTGGCTCCTCTACACATAAACCTCTCCTTTGGCTATTTCAATTCAAAATAGACCAGTGCAAGTTTTCTATCCTGCTGCTGTATAAAGAAGAGAGTTTTTGTTGGAGCTGAGCCCCTAGAGAAAAGCTACTGCGTCAGCTAGTTCCTTCACCTCATGACTATTGCCCTCAGTGGGGGTTGAAGGTCAATAATAGAGCAATCGCAAGCAGAACATGTAACACTAGGGTTTGTGGTATTGCCTGTTGTTGAAATTCACTTTGTGGAAGTGTGTAAATACGGGAAGGATTCTGATACAAATCCCAGGAAGAAGATCCCTAGATTTAGCTGGTCCTCTGCAGCAAACATCTGTGTGGGCACATAGTTATTCCGGTGGGTGGTCAGCCTGCAAGACCGTCGAAACAAGCCTTCTCGGCAAATAGCTCTGACATTGAAATATCAGACAAGCAGAAAATTGAGTCTTTGATCTGTTCCATCATGAGGGATCACTTGGTCATATCAAAATCATGGCTCAAAGGATGTGTTTTGAATGCAAGAGCACATCATGAATCAAAGGAGGGATACTTGCACTGTGCTGTCAAACTCAATGTGATTTTACGGTAATAAATTCACATTCTTTCATCTTTTCCCATTTAGCTGTTTCACAGTGAAACAGCCTCGCACGTTCTCTCTGAAAAGTCACAATTCCTTGTGTGTGACGTTCCCAGCTGCCAGCCTGCAAATGCTCTTGCAAGGCCTCACTTGATGTGCCTTTGTCTTCCCTGTTGCTCTGGAGGGGATTGAAATTCCTTGTGTGAAATGATATTTGAAATGATTAAAGAGAGTCATTCAGTGGACCTGACGGTTCTAATGGAGAGCAGAAATCGCTCGTCCAGCCCTAATAGCCACGCAGGCCTCCTGACAGCCGCTGGAGGAGCTCAGAAACACTGTGCTATGGGACAAAGTGCTGAGAGGGATACGATCTCTGCTGTAATGTACAAAGATGATGTTTGTTGAGTTGGTTATGCTGTATGACACAGAAAGATAGACAGAAAATAATTGAAACACAGTAAATTAAGACCTTTTAAGTCTTATTTGGCACCACAAGCTTTAGAAATCTAGGTGTACCAATGCACTGCTGGTAGTCTCACACTTTGAAGTAATTTGTGACTGAAATTCAGATATCCAAAAATCGAGTTTTTTATCTTAATACTTTTATTATCTCATCAACCTGCTTCTGCTTCACTGAGGTCACAGCACATACTGTAGCAAGTATGTTTTAACAAACCAAAAAAGAGGCATCATATATCCCTACAATTAGGATCTATTTATCACAAGCTGAGAGTGTTTTTAAACTTATATGACTCATATCTTTTCACTTTTGTCACACCAACACTGGATTTTATGTATTTTAGTTGTCAAATTTCCCTGTTATGTACATACCTGTCAAGTATCCCGTTTTGGCCGTATTTTACCCTTCTTTCCCGCCGTCCTCCCGTATTAGTATTTTCCCGTAAATCTCCTGTATTTTAACCTATGGGCAGAGTAAAAAACAAAACAAAAAAACATTCCCAATCTGAGCTCTGTCACTAGCCTCGCGATAACTGCCATCTGCAGGTAGACGTTAGACAACAGAACTGTTTGCTCTACTCTCATGTAAAATTAACCACAAACACATGGTGGGAGCAAGAAAGCAAAGTCTGCAACAAATTTGTACAATAACTCACTAAAAGAGTAAAGTTATGTGAAATTAAAAGAAAAACTTTATAAAGAAAAGCAATATGAAATGAAAAGAATGTGTGGAATGAAAATAAAATGTAAATGTAAAGACAAGCAATGTTAAATGAACAGAAAATATGCAAATAAGCTTTTAAATAAATGCTCTTCATGTATAGGCCTACCCTTTTGAGTTTTCATTTAGGCTATAACATCTATAAATGTAAGGGATACTGGAGCTTGGTTGAGGTGGTGCGACTGCTCGCGGTGGGCGCTGGAAAATTTCCCTTATTTTCAAATCCAAAACTTGACAGTTATGCATGTAATGTAATGGACAGTGAAGTTTCTTATCTCGTAAAGGACAGTTTATGTTGGATAGATGAATAATGCAGTGGCTGAAGGCATCACTGAAATACAATCAATTCAGCTAATTTTATAGAACTATACAGTTTGTATCTGGTTTCACTTGGTAACAAACTGCTATAAACACGTACCACAACAAAATTTAGGCTATTTATCTGGTGTGCCTTTGAGGCTATATGTAGTTTTTAAATGAAATAAATCACTTTTATTATTGTCTATTTGTGAAAGGGTTGTAACCTCATATAAAAATGAACCATTCACCAGCCACTATGCTGCTTGCTATGTGAAGAAATCAGGTTGTTTTTTTACGCAAAATCTAGTGTAGGCTTTTGTACCATTATGAATTACTTTTTGTAAAGCATAAAGGACATCAAGGTCAATTAAAAAATCTGCATCATAGTTATGCAATTGCCATTTACGACAGGGAAAATATATCTCCCTAGTAACCAAGACTTACCTTTGCAAGAGTTTAGTTTCCTTGTTCACCTTTGTCATATAGTCAAATTTGTGGTAGAGGAATGTCATCTTTACATACCGGTAGCTCGTGTCCAGAAACACATTATTCACATTTCATTAAGATCATACTCATCATACATTTTATGATACTATGTAGATCAGTCTACATTTTGAATAGACCTTTCTGACACACTTGGACTTGTCACACACAGGTGTTACTAATAACTAACTAATGAATGATGACTGCAGTCCATCAAGATGTGCCTAGGCAGGCATATTTTGAAGTCTGTCACAGGCACAGCTCAATGTAGCAGAGACATCATCAATGTTATATGTTACGCCTGTTCTGCTCCTGCTAGGAAAAGCTACTGTGCTGTTCCATACTAGATACAAATTGCAAATGATTGTGCTATTTACTAATGGCACACTTTTCCTTTTTGTGCTAGAGGAAATGATACAGTATGAGCCCACAATATGCAACATGCGATAATGGATTTCAAACTGAGACTGTTGCCAGTTAAAGAATTTAGCTGTGAATAGCACTTCTTTTTCCTTTGTGCACTTTGCAAAGCCTTCTTACAGAACAATCATTAGGCGCTCTCACACTGCCTTATTTTCTGGGATTATCGCGCCAAAATGTCAGCTCGCTGCACTTTATGTAATACACTTTAAGTGTTTGCACTTTAGAGTATGTATGTGTTTATAATGTTGTATTTTTTTTATATGGTGCTGACCAGCATCACCACAAGGATGTTACATTTGAAATCAGTCAGACAATCAGAGGTCTCTTTGTCTGTGCTGTCTAAAAAGCTGTGTTAAGCATGCATTTGTTACTTTGGACGCAGCCACAGAGTGGACTATGTGTTGTGCTATTTCTAAGATCAAGAATTAACTTTTAATTTCTATATTTGTTTGTGCTTCCTTTGAGCCTGATTAGTGTCTATTACATTTGCCTTATTATATATTATTATTTTTCTGTCTTATTTTTGTGAACTCCTCCCCGCAAAGCACCTCATTAACTCTGCTTTCATAGTAGTTTTTCAATAATGTTATCGTAATGCTAACAAGGGAAATTATTCAAATGTAATTTAAGGCTGAAAATACATTTATACAAGCACCAATTTAGTTCATGCTCATTTATTAATTGTCAAAACAAATATATATGCTGGCTTGTTAGCAAAACAGAATTTTACTTTCAGTTCAACTTCAATCATCATGGACACCCGTGAGAAATATCAACATGTCAGTTCTAAATAATTGTCACTGAATATCAACGGCTTTAATGTAAAATCTACATGATGTCGCATTCCCTGACAGAACGCTGAATCCAAACTGCCAAGCAACCTGCCATTATCCGGGGGCTGCAGCTTTTGTTTTGCGCATCCCCACTTTAAAAGACAATTATCATTCCTCAGAATCTCCACCTGTGTAGCTGCCACTCACTGGTGCCTCCTGTGTAATAAGCTGCTCTCATCCCTGTGCTGACAAGGATGTTTCCCACTACCAGCAGACCGCTGCACTATCACACACTGGCTGCTTGCTGGTCCCAATCCATCTTCTTTCTTTCTCTGCAGTTAACAAGAGCTAATGGAGGTTTGCTGTGGCAGAGACGGCGGAATCCTTTGTCTATGTTACGTAATAGCATTATTCCCCTCTTAATTATGGATTATCAATGTTTAAATATCAAACTCAGTCTGAAGTCTATGCGTTTTATATTCTGCTATTATATTTTTTATATTTTACTAATTAATTTCCCATCAAAATTGCACTTCATTCCAGATATCGAATTACTATGTATGCCTTTTTTTCCCAACTTACTGTAGCCTTATTTTAAGCAGGTTTTCCAGATGAAAGCTCTTCTTTGCCATCTTTAAATGCCTCTGGACATGAAACATATTTATTCCTTGAGAAAAGACATGGAGCTGTGAAAAAGAGAAGCCTCTGTGTAATATTCCCTCCTATTAACAGTGCTTGGGGCTATTTCATTCTCAGTGGTTATTCTATAAATTGTTCTCCTGTCTTTTTACTGTCTCGGACTGTAAAACTTTTTGATGTCATGCTCAGAACCCCCGTTGTGTTTGACATTATAATTCCTGAGGCCAGATGGATGAAACCGCATAGTCTCAGTCTATGTTGCACACACACAAAGCGAAGCCTCTACTTGCACATTCATTTCTAGATGTAAAAATGCTTGTTTACACCAGAGACATTGTGTTTGAGAATTCATTCATTCATATACAATAAAGCTCCTACAGTCAGCGATACTCCTTATTCACCTCACATTCATGTTCTGGTTAACCCATACATTCAGCGTGTGGAGACAGTGAAGACAATTAAAGTCTCACTGCAGTCGTTAAGTCGATAATTACGCTGTGGCTGAAAATAACTCCTGGAAAAAAAAAGATTTGGAGACATGTTGGCAACGCTGATAAAAGACAATTTCCTACATTGTAGGCTATGTTTAAAACTTTTTTAAGCTTTAAATTTTGCATTTAAAGGAATAACTACAGTTGATGTTACAGCTGATAATTCTACTTAAACAATGTCAAAGAAATAAGTGTAGATCATTCTGCAAAAAAACTTAAGAAAGAACAAAATGACTAAATGATTAAAGGTCTGAACTTTCAATCATGTTTTTCAAAAAATGTATTTGAAATGGTTTAACTTTTGACAAAAAAAAATATTTCTGAATGCATGCAATTATTTATAAAGCTATGCTGTAAGAAGTTCAAGTCAACTGAATTTATCATGGTCCTCATTCAAACATCTGTTAATGAAAAACGCCTGGAAACGTATGTAAACAACAATAACGTATACTTAATTGAAACATATTCAATTAACTTTTGTGACTTATAGTTGTGATAATAGGCGTTGTATGAATTTAAATTTTAATTCTAATACATCCTGTTTTCAAGAGATGTGGACATTTTAAAAACAAAGATTAGAAGAGTTTAAAGCAGCATTAATTAATACATAAATTAATATTTATATTAAGAATGATTCTGATGAATGATGACTTTTGTGAAAGGTGTCACTCGTAGTGACAATCACCTGACACTGCAGTTCTCCTTATTTGTACAGAGCACTTTTAACAAATATTGGACTTTAATGCATCAGGTGGACACAAATGCAATTTCAAACTAATCCTAATATTGTCTGCTGGAGGTATAAATAAACAACTTTTTATTTACAAGTACAAGTTTAAGGTGATACTGTGGGAATGTGTTTTTAAGAAACTGAAGGGGAAACAGAAAGGAAATGGTTAAAGCTGCAATTCAAATTTTTATTATCCAACTGCCTGGGTCCCCCAATTAAGCAGGACACCTAACAGCTATATAGTTATTATGATGTTTGTTTATTATGATGTAGATATTACAATTAGATTAGTATTCGAACTCCAATATACTCTGAAACAACTTGCAAAATGCCCTCATAGTGCTCCTTTTATTATTTTCAGTGATTAACAGATTAATGGACCATTCCATCACTAGAGGAGCCAACTGCCGTGGCGTGCACACACCACAGTTGCTGCTACAGACGCTGACTCTCTGGTTTTTAGTCCTTGAGGTGCTATTATACACAGCGTCAAAAAGCGAAGCAAACTCGTAACAGTGGATGTTCCAAAAAAAAACTGCACCATCCCCTTCCCCCTTTCCTCTAATCCCCATGAAAAAAAATATAATCAGTACATTTACTCAGAGGTGGAAGTACTAAATAACATTTACCATTGTTACTGTAACAAAGTGTCGTAATTACTGAAATAATTTCATGTGTAATCTACTTGAGTTACTTACTTTTTTAAAAAGTGTTGCTTTAAAAAGTGTTCAAGTTGCATTTGTTGCAGAGTAAAAACAAAAGTCAAAAAGTCCTTAGAAACTGTCAGGGTGGAACAAGTGGTCAGCAGAGAAGAAGCTGCTGGTCAGTCTGCGGCTGCAGGAAGGCAGCGTACCATGTCCAGCAAGGTGACTCTCTGCATTCGAGAATTGTTCTAAATGTTTTTGTTCACTGGTCGAGAGTCAGTCGCCTCTGCCCCCATGAACAGAACAAAAAAATGTACAGCATTGCAGTAACATTAAGGATGGTGTCATAATGGGTTATGGTTAAAAATATCACTATTGTACCTCAGCTAAGGTTAAAACAAAAGCTTAAATGAACCTTAATTAATCACGGATGCACTGGTGCACCAGTATACTGAGAGATCCCACCCACAATGCTTTGTGACCAACAGCTGCATGCTGGGTCAAACTAAAATACTAAAAGATTGTTTGCTCATTGTGGATCCTCACACCGTGACTTGTACATTTGTTTAGGAGCTTCTACCTTCAGTGAGGTGTGGGAGAGCTTTCTGCTGTGACTGCTGAGATGTGGAGCAGCGAAGTGAATGAATGAGCAGAGAAGTTGAACCTAGAGCATACTGAGGAGGACTCCAGGGAGCAAATGACTTGCCGAGTGACATTCAGACAGTAAAACAACAAACCCGCTGATTGTTGTACAGCCACTGTGTTGCCTAGTGACGTATCCACGTTCTGTGTGTGTGTGTCCAAAGAGGTGTGTAAAAATGGTGCAAACTCTCTTTTTGCTTTAATGCGCATGTCAGCTGTAATTATGGAGTTTATACTGTTTGTACAGTACATCTCCTTGTTGGCTGCTTTGGGGATGCTTTATTCTGCTGTTGAAGTGGCGGGTTATTTCATTTACATAGCCTAATAATGCTTGTGGCACCCGCTGCGGAATAAATAGATTTCTCAGAATATGGTTTTATTGTTGGGATTTTTTGTCTATAGAAATGGAATTTATTGTTGGTTTGGACATCAGGGTTTGATATTACAGTTCTCACCTGGGGACTGTGTCATGTTGTTCTACCTGTCTGTTTATGCTGATGTGTTAATTCACAGTTTTTTAGAGCCTAGGTGTTCTTTAATTTAAAAAAAACCCTTCATTTTCACACATTAAAGTAATTTCATTTTGACTAGAGTAAAGCTTCTGCACAAGTAACTTCACACAAGTCAAATATTGTAGAACTCTTTCAACCCCTGCATGTAATTAAGTATTTTGCTTAGTTACAGTTACACCACACATTTTGTCTATTTCACTTCTACTAGGAGGGATTCAGAAGGAAACACTGTACATGTTATTCTACTCTGTTTATTTGATACCTTGTTACAGGTTACTTTGCAATTTTATCAACAAAAAAAAAACAACTGTTAAAACATAATTATCAATTGAGCTCTATGGAGTAATTCACAGTTTTTCAGCTCACAGTTTGTGTTCATTCATAAAGAGTGAGAAAGTGCGCTTAAGGAGGTGGGTGGATGGCTGGGTCAAAAAAAAAACCTACTGAACTTTTAACCAGGAGATAAAGTTCAAGTACTGTGTGGAATCAAATCAGCGTCGGCTTATCTAAAGTTTTAAGTTAAATAACTTTAACCGGGTAATTTACGTCACGTGAGTTAAGATACGTTAGCCACCTGACTTCTTCTGCTACTAGAGGTTGCAGCCGTACTAAAAATGACGTATTATCTAAAGATATAGTTTCCTTGGATGGCATCGCCCTGGCCTCCAGCACCACTATGAGAAATCTTGGAGTTATCTTTGACCAGGACATGTCGTTTAACTCTCACATTAAGCAAATTTCAAGGAC
>JAPMOB010220566.1:0-10831 GCA_029875015.1 Lepomis gibbosus | reverse complement strand
CAAAAGCATAAAATAAAAAGTGTTCAGCGTTTTTCAGCGTTGTCAAGGTAACGTGATAAAGTGGGAAAGGGCCGTCCCGTTCCTAGTTACANNATTTTGAGCCCTTGCAGCCTCTTGCACTCAGTCACTTTCCAAGTGACGTCAGTAAAGTCTGTGAGGGTTCAGGGCTTAGGGTTTAGGGGGGTGATTGGGATTGGGCCTATGAGAGCGAGTTCTGCACACTTAGCCTAGGGTTAAGAATGTGTTTCGTGTTTGGATCAACGTCACCACACCCTGATAGGTTAAGAGGGAATCACCCAGCTTTGCTCAATCCTTGTTGAGTAGTCAGTCCCTATAGCCTGTGCAACAGGTGCTCTGAATGCTTCTCTAATCAAGAACCAGAGCAATGTGGAGATTTGACCAAACTAATAAATTAAAATAGCAACAAATACATATTGACTGCTACAAAAGTGTTTTCTGTTCATAAAAGAACTAACATTTTGATCGCCTAAAAATGTATTTTCCAGCATTGAGTTTTACTAAAAGACACTCAGTCGACTGGGAAGTAGATTTTATTTTAAGCCTTCACTAGTATTGGGACCTCACTTTATGGGAAACAAAGAAGCAGTGCAAGCATGTAAAGCCAAAAGCCTTGCACAAAGAAACAGCGCCAACACCTCTCCGGTTTTTTAAGTCACAACTGAGTTTGACTTTTAAACACTAGTATGCTAATTAAGCAGATTGAAGCACAAATCACAGATTATTACTACTCATATGTGTCATTTACATTGGGGAGGCATAATAAGATTAGATTCTGAAAGAAAACATGCAATGCATTTTATATGTAGAAGAAACGTGTGTTGTTCAAAAAAAGTAAGCTTTAAAAAAAAAACCCAACAAGCTGCTGATTACTGCTTTATATTGTCTGTTTCTCTTTATGTAAATTGGTGCAGTGTCTCCAGAATGCAGGAAATTAAGTATTTAATGCTCCTAGAAGCTCCTAATATTTTTCAGCATTTCCTATTTCTTTAAAATAGTGTTAAAAAGCCTCTTGTCTTGTTCTCGTGCATTGTCACATTGTGACCCGATAGTGTCATTCACGCCCCTAATCTTAGCCCTTATGTCCCCACCACTGTTCAACACAAAGTGAAGACCTTGTTACTACTTTTTTAAATGTGGAAGAACTGTTCATTAGTGACTATCCTAATCACCACCACAGTTAAATGTGTACAGTTGTTAGCTCAATTATTTGTCATTATTTTTCAAAAGATCTGAGAGACAGGGACCAAGAAAGGAAGGGGCCCAAAGAGACTGCTCGTATAGAGAGCCCAGAATAATTTGCTATGCCCCTGTGCATTGTACTAGTATTGTTATACTTTTGTTTTCAAAGTGTGAACTTGTACTGTAACTATATACAACTAACTATATAAAACAGACTCCTCAGCTAAGTTGCAGGTTGAGAGTGGAGAATCCATTATATTGAGTCTCCAGCCTCTTAAGTGCCTTGAACTCTCCCACAGCCTATACATTTGATAGTTTCACCCTGCAGCCTGAACCGGAGGAATGATATCCTAATGTCAGCCTACATTGTCTTATTTGGGCTCTGAGACGGTACAAAGATTTGTAAGCTAGGTTCCATAAGTCTGATGGGCAGTTTGTTTGTTTTGCCACAGGGGTGTGCCTTGTCTAAACAGAGACTTTTGAACTAGGTTGTTGATACCCTGTCACAAGAATACAGGCTCTGGGGCCTTATGCATATCCTAGTATTACATACCATCTCTGGCAGTCATCCAGAATTCATATAACTATAGTTATATCCGTAACTCTTGTTTTGAACGCAGGTACAAACATGGGGCATACTGATGGAAAATCCTTTGCAGTGTAGAATTAGGTAGAAAATGCAAAATAATACAAAAGCAAACTATCTGAAGTGCAGACACGGAGGCAGTGTTGATATCAGCAACATCATGAACAATACAGAAGGGAGAGGTGAACAAATGAGCATTCGATGCCACGAAAAACTAGTATGATCCAGTTTACAGTACCTGATGGAAAGTCCCAAGATTTCAGAGTGGTAGACAAAATTAATTGCTGAATAAATAATAAATAAGCCAAATTGAACAAAGAACCCTAAAAATGTAAAAGTTGCTGTTCATCTTGAAAAAGAAAAAGTTTGGGTCTTCGGCTCACTTTGACCTGAGCTTTTTCCATGTCAAGTGAGTGAAGTGGGAGAGGGAGCACCACCCAGTTTTTATTCTGGGGCTATAAGCCAAGATCCTTTGTCATTTAAAAAACAGACATACAGTTGGATATTTGACACAATATCACCTTCTGAAAACTGGGAATTCAGATATATTTGCAACATCATCTCAATCACAGGACAAGACAAACCTCATACACAGCAGCCTGGATGATGTAGATGAAACACAGCAGGACTGCATGAAGACTGAAGAAGACATCATTAGCACTGACAGGGTCTATTCCATTAGGGTTCCTCTTCAAAAACTCCTCCTTCAGGGCAGGGACACAGCAGCTTAACAGACAACAGACACTATACATTGTACATGCTTTATTGTAACCTGTACTTGGTCTAACCAAAAGCAGGTTGTGCACAGTTAAGCCATTTATGAGTGGTCAAAACCCTTCATGTAAATATGAATAAATGAACAAGAAATGCCCGGTAAATTCTATGGCTACATCGCGTTATATTAATTATAATACTCTGACAACTGTGTTTCTAAACTTTTTTACCCCATTGTTAAAGAGGTCATATTGTGCATTTTGGCATTCCCTCTCCTTTTTTGTGCATGTAGTAGGTTTGCAGTGAAAAAGCCCCAAGTCCAGCCCAAAGGGAGTTCCCATCTCCCACAGAAAACTCTGCTCTGAACTGCCTGAAAACAGCTTGTTTGTAGTCCAGATGGACTAATGCACGTCATAATTAGGAATGGGGATCATTAATTTTTATTGATACTGATACCCTTCTTGAAACTGCTTAAAAATCTGATAACTTCTATCACTATCGGCACTTTACTATTATTTAGTGATGGTTATTTGGTAATACCAGACCCAACGGGCATGAAGTAAGCCTGTATGGTATGAGGAAAATATTCAACGTGCGATTAAATATTGAGATGACATATCACTTGCGATAAATAAACATATATTGTACATATTAACTGCGTGGTTGTTTTTAATTTAATATTTTAAATACAGCTAAATGCTGTTTGTAGAACAGCAGCATAAATGTTTACAACAGCAAAGTAACTCAATAACTTTATCTGACATCACAAGCAGTGAGGGACGTTTAGAAAGAATAACATCAGCCTGTATCAGTCCCTATTCTCTCGCTGGCTGCAGGTAAAGTTACCAGGTAGAAGGAGGAGCGGCTGGTTTGTCTCAGCCAGCAGCTGAGTTTTTAAGACTATAAACCAGTCTGTGCTCCAGACAGACAGCTTTCTATTTAGCTTGTTTTTTTTTTACATTTGGCTGATGCCAAGTTAGCGTTAGCTGTGGTTGTATAAAACATACAGGATGAGATACTGAGGACAGAGATGATTAAATTAACCATTTCTACATGTTTAACCTTACAGACAGGTTAATTAATAAAGTACTGTGACCCACAAGTCTTGATAGCAGTATCAATAAGCTCAAACCTTATTGATTTTCGGGTGTTGAGAAATTTCTCCATCCCCATCCCTAGTCATATACTCACCTAGCGACTAATCCGACATGCCCTCAAAAACACCGTTGGAAAAATACTGAGCTTCAGCACACAGTCATAAGATGTCTGCCTGCTGCCTCTCCTCTCCCTTCTAAATATTAGCTACCCTCCAAGCAGTTAATGGACATAAAGTTGTTACTGTGATGTAAAGACAGAGCTCAGTTAAAACTTAATAGATGAAAGAGATATTTGTTACAGATTAATAACTCACCACTCTGAAACTTGCTCAAGTCTATGTTGCTAAGCCGGTATGGGGAACATATACAACTGAACTAAAGCCGTGCTTACCAGCTTCTTACAACCTGCCCTACTCTGCTTCTGATTGGCTAGTTCTATGAACTAAGAACTGCGCATGTGCAACTCCCGAAAAAGATCTCACTGGCGCTGCTCTGCTGGCGACAGGGATTTTAGTGCTGCTGCTTGCGAAAGAAGCATTCGGCACGGTGAGTTTACATAGTCAATGCAAAGACGCGTCGAGCCGCGATTTCCTGTCAGGCGGTGCAAAGCGACGCGAATGGGGGGTGCGACACTGAGACGCGATAGCCTATCAGTGTTGAGATTGTCCGTACGTCACAGAGGCTTCACAGCGTTGTGTGGAGAGGACCGGGCAGAGCGGGGGATCGAAAATCTGCTGAATGGCTGAGAGCTGCTAAACTTGGGCTAGAGGAGCAGGGAGCAGCGCTCCAACCATTGGAGAAATAAACACCTGTAATCAGTCGGTTTCGGCTCCGACAGCTATGCCGTTTACTCACGGGAGGAGTTAACTCTTTTTATTAAATTAGCGTTTTACTTTAGTTTTGGGGATTTCAACGTTGATTGATAGATGAAAGATATATTTGTTACAGAGAAAGCGAGAAGGTTGAACTACCTGGTGAGTTCAGAAAACGTGTCTGTAACTTTATTCAGCTGTCGTTGTACTTTACTGTGACCAAGTTAGCATAGCATTGCCCTGATCAATCCGATCTCCATTCAGAAAACAAACATTTTAGAAGTTGTTGTGCTGCTGTCTTGCTGACAGACCTGACAAAGCATGAATTCATATGTTTAACAAATCTGCATCATATTGTAGTTATTTCGCCATCAGTTTAATCCGTTTAATCACAGCAAAATGTTTACTTTGGTTTCATACAGTAGTAGTAATGGCGAATTGTGTTTATTCACCTTATCGCGTTAAAATCGCCTTCTCCCGTTGTGTGTGAACACTTGCATTATGGTCTTAACTGAGTAAAAGCTCCACCGCCACCGTCTGCTCGAGACTGCTTTACCAGGATTTCATCAATACGTCAAATATGGCACATGTAATAACAAAGTTTTGGACAAATGTTTTAGAAACATAAAAAGTGCACGTAAAGCTAAAGTGCTTATACCTATCTTAGAGACTCTGAGAGGCTGTTTCTCTAGTGACTGACAGGAGCATTTTCTACACTTTGGTGTTAAATGAGGCAACTGAAACAATTACTGACTATAATAAATTCTGTGTTGATAATGTTGTCCCCAACATTACTTTGCATTTCCCTAACAATAAGCCATTTATCACAAAGGAGGTGAAAGCCTAGTATTAATAAAAACAAGATGGCCTTCAAAAACAAGGTTGGGGGTCGCTGCCGCACAAAAGGCACTAAAAACGATGGTGAGGAAAGCCAGAGAAAATCACAAAGAGGCCATTGAACAGAACTTTTGCACCCTGGACAATAAAAAATTATGGGATTAAATGAATAACATAGCCAGTATGAACTCTAAAAAAAAATCAGTTTGTCACTTACAGAGCAAATGATTGAGGGTGCTTTCACACCTGGATCGATTGGAGACGTTGTTCCGAAACAAGGGGCGTTTCAGTTTTGGCCTGGTTCCTTTGGTAATATGTGAACACAACAATCGCACTCTGAACTGAAACAAAGCAACCGAGCCGAGGTCGCCTAGACGAGGTGGTCTCGGCTCGATTCCATACGAACCCTGGAGCGGTTCGTTTGCAGTGAGAACACAACCAACCCATGAACTGGAACAAATCAGTGTGTTGCCTGGCAACTGACGCTAAAAGATCGCTTTTCAACAGCTTCGGCAGCGTATTTTGCTAATTTGTTGCAATATGTTGTTGTGGTTGTATTATGTAGGCCTGTTGCTGTTGGAGTTTTTTTAACTTTGTGCGGCGCTGCTCGATGGAGCGTTCACAACCCCTCTCTTTCATTTTCATTCACTGACCCTCTTGTGGACTTCAGTGTTCTTGTGTGTGGTGTGCAACATCCAGGAGATGATCCATTTCACCTCTTTACGACGCCAAGTGTACCCCCGATTCATTTTGTGTTACTGTTGTCATGGAGATGTCCCCCAATGGAATGCGTGACCTGCACGGATGAGGTAGTGATGTAATTGCTAAGTAAAGCCCTGGAAGGGTGAGCGTGTTGGATCGCTTTACAAAAGTGTGGTGTGAACACAAGTGACGTATTTAATTGATTAGGAACAAAGTATCTGTTCCGGAACAAAACAAATTGATCCAGGTGTGAAAGCACCCTTAGACTCTTTAAATGCCATTCCAAATTATATGAAAAAGTGACACTCAGCACAGTCAATCTTTAGCAAAGATGCAACAAGAAATCTGTAGGTCCAGATGGCTTGCCTGCCTTCTTGCTTAAAATGTGCTCATCGGAATTGTCTGAGGCATGGTGCCCTATTTTTCAGCTGTCAACAGACAGCCAAACTGTTCCTTTCTGGAAGAAGTCCATAATCATCCCAGTATCAAAGATTTCTTGTCCTACAGTGAATAAGAGTTTCAGACATGTTGCACTTAGATGCAAGGTTATGAAGAACTTTGAGAGAGTAATGGTGAACCTACTTAGACAAGAACTAACTCCTTATCTCAATCCTTTCCAGCTTGCATATAGGGAAGTGAGAGCCCACAACAACGTAGCCACTGGGGACAGAAAAATCAGCAAGTAGCTTCATATAAGTACTTGGGTATACAGTTAGACAATCAATCAAAAGAAAACGTGCATGTCGACTATTGTGTGTCAAACTGTCGCAAAGACTGCATTTTCTGTTTGGGATGAGTACTAAGATCATGACTTTATTTTACAGTGCAGTGTTTTTAAAGTCTGATCAGATATGGAATGGCATCCTGGTTTGGCACCCTTACCATCCAGTGCAAAACAAAACTTGAAAGACTAATAAAAGCTACGATGACAGTTATGGGAAAGAGACTACACTCCTTCAGACCATCTTTGAAAAAACGGTAGTCTCCCAGGCACATAAAATTCTGAACGACTCTTCCCATATTCTGCACTCTGATTGTTAATTATTATCTTCAGGGAAATGCTGTAGAGCTAGCAGATGTAAAAATAACCGCTATAAGGTGTCCTTCATCGCTACTTCCATAGCACTCTTAAATAAACAATCTGCTCTGAACAAGATGGCTTGAAGCACTTCCCGCACTTTATCTATTTTTAAGCTTAGTTTAATATTGATGATCGCTTGCACTAGGGTGTTTTAACAACGGGATCTTAAATGAGTTTTTGAATTTTAGAATGGCGGCAGATGTAATTTTATTGTTTGTTATATTGTTCACTGCTGTATGAGCTCAATTGAAACAAATTATTCAAAGGTTTCATATCACTCAGGTTCTACTTCCCTTTTATTCAATTACTGACAGTGTAGTGTCTCAGATACTTGTGCAATTTAATGTATGTATGGTGAGGATTGTATAAAGTATGTGAGTGTAAAGTCCATATGTGTTACTGTTGTTACTGCAACCTTATTGGGGCACTGATGCCCAAGACAAATTTCCCTTAGGGGACAATAAAGTTGATCTTGATCTTGTAGAGGTGAGTTCATCACTCCTAAAACAAAGTGTTCAGCACACAGGGTGAAAAGAGGAGCAGCAGCAATGTGTAGTATAACAAAAGTATGTTGTTTTTTGAAAATGAATACACAAACCTGTTATGGTATAACCCCTAAATAAGATTTTGAACCTGAAAAGGAGCATATGACCTCTTTAACATAATCCCCTGTGAACTGACCTGAGATTCAAACTTTGAACAGTGACCTGGAAACAAAATAAATATTACCTTTATATAAGGAACCCAGAACAGCCCTATATTGAAGACACTGTATGCGATGAAGCCAGTTAGGTTGAGAGCCAGAAAGTCAAAGTTGAGACCTACAACACTAAAAAAAAAAAACAACCATGTTAGTATTACTTGTGTGAGTCAGTTTTTTTTGGATGTCCAGCCTAATCAAACATATCAATGAGACAGGGGCTAAGTGTGCTGGGCACAGGTATGAATCGTGTATTTTACTTACTATTGTACTTATTTCAACGAGTTATACACTCAACAGCCACTTTATTAGGTACGCCTGTTAAATTGCTTGTTAACACAAATAGCTAAATCAGCCAATCACATGGCAGCAACTCAATGCATTGAGACATGTAGATGTGATCAAGACAGAAAGAGAATGGTCCGAAAAAGAAAAAATATCTAGTGTGCAGCAGTTGTGTGGAAAAAAATGCTTTGTTGATGTCAGAGGAGAATGGGCAAACTGATGAGATGACAGAAAGGCAACAGTAACTCAAATAACTACTCTATAACTGGTGGTCTGATGAGTCTCTATTTCAGTTGCAACATTCAGATGGTAGGGTCAGAATTTGGAGTAAACAACATGAATGCATGCCTCAATCCTGCCTTGTATCAATAGTGCTAGTTCAATGATGTGGGGGATATTTTCTTGACATACTTTGGGCCCCTTAGTACTAACTGAGTATTGTTTAAATGCTACAGCTTCCCTGAATATTGCTGCTGACCATGTCCATCCCTATATGACCATAGTGTACCCATCTTCTGATGGCGACTTCCAGCAGGATAATGCACCATGTCACAAAGCTCAAATCATTGTAACAAGATGACATTGAGTTCACTGTACTCCAGTGGCCTCCACATTCACCAGATCTCAATCCAGTAAAGTGCCTTTGTAATGTGGTGGAACGTGAGATTAGCATTGTAGCGGACTACCTTTATGTTAGGGAATAATTAGGGAAACATCCACTGAGAATTTATTTTGAGCCCAACATATGAAATAAGCAAACTACAAACTACACAGTTGTGGGTAAATGTGACATGTAGTGTTAAGCTCTTTGAGTGTTCAGAAGACTTGAAAGGTGCTATCCAAGTAAAGTCCATTTACAAGGAGTATTTGCGTGATAATACAAGTCACAAACTACAAAACAGGTGCTGTAGCTATAACTTCTTAAAGCATAATTCTGCATTAACATACATAAGGACTTTTTGAGTTTCATTTTCTCATTTCCAGTACAGCCACCATGTTTTTCTAGTATAAAATTAAGGGCTTAAATCTGTCTTAGCATAGAGAGAGTATTTTTGAGTGAAAGCTTCTGGGTTCAAAGGTAGGCCTATACCTGAGTGAGCTGAAATGCTATTAAATGAAAGATCAAGATGTTGATATCTGACAGTTTAAAAACACCATTCTATCCTTAGTTCACTTGAGCAAAATATTGCAAATATTGAAGAAATCCTAGGTGAATGAGGAGAAAGGCAGACAGACACAAAACTACCTTTTCCTCCTCCAGTTTTCCCAGGCTTGTGGATAGAAGGACACTGACCAAGCCAGAAAGTAAATCCAGCCAATCACCTGACTGATGACTGCCAGGACGTTGCTATGAACAACCATAAAGCGGATCCTGATGGACAAGCTAGAGGAAAGAGAGTCAGGCTTATAGACACAAACTGGACAGTGGGGATACCATCATACTCATACATACAGTAGTATCATCATTCATTAAAATGCATAGTTTTGCCATGAAGAGCAATCCTTCTACGTCTTGAAACGTGACTGGTGGTGCCAGTCACGTTTAAATACTATTAAAATACTATTAAATATAATATTAATATATTAATTAATATTATTAGATGAAGCAAGCATTGCACCCACAATTTATAATTTTGCATCCTCAGTTGACATTTTATTAATAAATACCAAGCGCAAAAGTGTAAGGTCTTAGAAGCACAAACTGTATGAGCATCATCTACTTTTGCAATTATTATTTTGGTTCATGTAGGCTAAGTGCAACATGAAGAAGGGCTGGGTGAAAGTGAACATAGATCGGCAGATGTAGTGATTATTAAATATCGTCTCAGTCAGTCACATCACTGGTCTCTGGCTGTCCCCGACTAAGGATTTAGATTACCGCAACACATTACTGAGTAATGAAAATTAATATTACTATAATGCATTGCTGCCTAACACTGGTAAGAATTGTAATTTATTTGTAGACATGGAGGTGAGGCTCAGTGATTTAGAAGTCCAGTCAGCATTTACCTAGCAAACAGGCCCTCGCCCCCTTGCGCACCTCAGGTGGAGCAACAGCTGGGGTCTCTACACGGCAGGCCTGCATACATGACTCTGTAGTTAACATTGCACATATTATACAGGTGAGGTACAGAAATTATTTGTGGTTGATGTCAGTAACTTATTCAATTCAAAGTTGCTAACAACCGGTTGGGTTTAGGGTATAGCTCTCAAAACACAGCTTCCTGTTTAATTGCGAATAATTACTCACTAAGGCAATAGCATTTGACAAGAACTTTGAGACTGATGTGGTCAACCTGCTATGAGGAACATATATGCCTCACTATGAACATTTTTGTCTCTAGGTGTTATGTGGGGTAAAAATATAAAGGAGGCATCAGAGGTAAAGTTTGAAACATATCTTTTCCTGATACCAGTAGGTGGCGCTCTAAGCGGTTGATGTGAATTTTATATCTGACCATGTCTAGGCCATTTATAAACTACTTCCTTTTATATGGCGAAACATCAAAATTCAATGCCACGCCATGCCGTTTGAGCAATCAAAAAAAGCTTTGCAATTTAACATAGCAAGGCTCTTATGGTGCTTTCACACCAAACGCAAATCGAGCGTTTGGGGCGGCGAGTTTCCATACAAAGTCAATGCAGACAAAGCTGGACATTACTTTGAGAAAAGAAAGCGAGGAGGTTGAACTACCTGGTGAGTTCAGAAAACATGTGTCTGTAACTTTATTAAAGTTGTCATTGTACTTTACTGTGACCAAGTTAGTATAGCACAGCCCTGATCGATCCGAACTCAGTTCAGAAAACAAACATTTT